>JACXVL010000550.1:0-38236 GCA_014898675.1 Athelia sp. TMB
ATACTAAGACTGGTAAAATGGGGGCAATAAAGTGGCAACGCGCGGATAATGTTCAGGGCCGGTCGGAACCTGTGTTTCACAGCCGGCCCTAAACTCACCTGCACCATTTCGACACCCCCCCCCCTTCGCCCCGGACGTTCTGCTAGTCTTCTCAGACACTACAAACCTCAGATTTTTCGTCATTCCTGGAGAAGAGAGTGCTATGGGGGTCTGGCCTTTTTTGTGAACTCGATCGAGCAGGATCTGGATGTACATGTGCAGTGCTCTTGCACCTATCAGACTTTCTTGGGAAGTTGTACGATGATGGCTTGAGGGATTTTGAGCGGGATTTTCCCTCTCATCAGAATGTTCACTACTATAGTCAGGATAATAATCATTTACTGGCTAATAACTGCATGGGTGCTCCCTTTGGGAGCCCTATCGACAGAGGAAGTCCTCGGAGCAAGCTTAGGGCCGGCCGGTGACGCAACGAATCTGACCGGCCCTGAATAATATTCGCGCGTTGCCACTTTATTGCCCCCATTGTACCAGTCTCAGTATCGTCAGTTTCTACATACTGAGACTGGTCACGAGTCTACGCCGCTATCACACCCTCCATTTCCTGCGCTCGCTCGAACAGCTAGAAGATATAACAACATGGAACACCCGCTAGTGTTAGAGGAGATTCGAAAACTATCGAGGGCCTTTTCAAACCCTTCTCCATCACCCCTGCGGAGTTCCTTACAGAATGTGACGCTCTCTTCGCTATGTTTCTCATAGATAATCCCACGAAACAATTATCGCAAGTTTTAGAGGCTCTAGAACTCGCCATATATGCGTTTCAAACGAGTATCTACCCAGCTACTCTATCGCTGACCATTTTTTATCCTTCAAATGTGCAGCCCGAGCCGTAGGCTGTCATAGCTCTCCTGGTGCACCCGGCAGGGCAAGCTGTATCTATTTCAACTCTTAGACGAGAGACTATCATTATTATTCTCTATCTTCGCAGGTTCGCCAACTTCTCGAGCGAAAGGTTCCTTCACATTTACAATTTAAAGTAATACAAGGCTAGCGTCGCATGTACATTCTCACAACTCGGATCTATCGAGGATAAAATTTGACGGCTTTTCTTGAACGATTCCGCTGCTATATTCTGGATGAAGTTCGAGGAAGACGCGATTGTCGAAGTTCCGTATATCTGGAATGGCTATCAGCTGCAGATATAGATCGAAGGATAACCCAGCATACTCGTGTATTTGGATTTCAACTCTTCAAAGCTTGCTCCCCCCACGCTATCCTCCATCCAATCCTCTACGTCTTTGATCACCGCGCTCAATTGCGTATGCTCTGGGCTCGCTGAGTCATAGTCGAGAAGGGCGCTCTGCAACATCCAAATGCGTATTTTCAGGTCAGTGGAAAGCTCAACGAGCTCGCGTTGGGATGCGTCAACTTCTGCAAGGCGTTCTGCATTTTCCAGCATGCGTCGAAGCTCTCGCGCGGAGGCGTGGCTACCATCGCCTGATACGGTGATGGACTTGGAAATGCCACTCAGAACCATGATGTCAACAGGGGCATACATGTGCGCTGGGAGAGCAGCACTGACCTGTCCAAGTCTAACGCGCCAACTTGCAGAATCCCATTTACATCAATCTCGAATGTGACCTCAATCTGCGGGACTCCTCGAGAAGTTGGTGGAATGCCGGTAAGCTCGAATGTGCCGAGCAGATGGTTGTTTTTAGTCAGTGGAAGTTCGCCCTCATAGACGCGAATTTCGACCGTGCGTTGGTTGTCCTCTGTCGTTGTGAAGCTAATGAGAAGTCGTCAGAGCATATCGAGATGAGAGTATCTTGAAAATCGTACATCTGGCTCTTTCGAGTAGGTATGACGGTATTACGATTGATGATCTTGGAGAACAGACCGCCTGTCGTCTCTATCCCAAGACTCAGGGAAGACACGTCCATCAAGAGATGGCAGTGCTGGAAGTCGGGTTCCTCAGAGAGGATCGCGCCTTGAACAGCTGCTCCGTATGCGACAGCTTCATCAGGATCGATGTCGTCGAAAAGTGCCTTTCCTTTAAAGAAATCCCTGAGCAGCTGCCGAATTCTGGGAATACGCGTAGAACCGCCCACGAGGACAACCTAAAGGGCTTGGTGAGAAAAGTTGACAAGAACTTGCAGATTCGATTACGTACTTCGTCGACTTCGTTGGTCTTGACACCAGCGTCTTTGAGGACCTTCCTGACAGGCTCTAACGTCTTATCGAACAATTCAGCATTGATCTCCTCAAACTTTTCCCTTGTCAGGATTTCTGAAAAATCATGCCCGCCTTCGAACGCCTCGATTTTGATGGTAGTCGAGGTCTGACTGGAAAGTACCCGCTTCGCCGCTTCTACACCTTGCTTCAACTTGCTCATAGCGATGGCATTCCCGGTGACGTCTATTCCTGTGCTTTGTTGGTACCCCTTGGTAAGATAGTCAATTATTCGGTCGTCGAAATCTTCTCCCCCGAGATGGGTGTCTCCGGCGACAGCGAGGACTTCGAAGACGCCATCTTCGATGGACAAGAGGGAAACATCAAAAGTGCCTCCACCGAGATCGTAGACAAGGACTTGCGACTCGCCGTCCCTCTTGTTGAGACCATAAGCGATAGCGGCGGCAGTGGGTTCATTGACGATGCGCATAACGGTCAGGCCTGCGATGGTCCCAGCATCCTTTGTGGCCTGTCGTTGAGCATCGTTGAAGTCTATTTCGTGTTATCAGAAGAACATAAAAGATCGCATATACTGTGACTCACATGCGGGTACTGTGATGACAGCCTGGGTCACTGTCTCTCCAAGATATGCTTCAGCGTTCTCCTTAATTTTCCTGAGGACCATTGCGCTGATTTCTTCTGGTGCCTACATTCTATCAGTGCCTTCTCTTTGGCAGCAAGCTGCTGTCAGACTCACAAATTCTCTCACAGAATTCAAATGCTCCACCGACACGACTGGTTTTCCACCGCGGTCGATGACTTTGAAAGGCCTACGGCGGAGTCATTTAGTCAGTTTCAATCGCGGCTAAGTTCAATGCAGACTTACCAATGTTTGATATCGTCCATCAGACCGGGCTCTCCCATTCTTCTGCCTATGAGGCGCTTGGAATCAAAGACGGTGTTGGGGGGATTATCTTGAAAAGCGTTCCGAGCCCTTTCACCGACCCTGTATCCAGCTTGTGTGAGATATAGAGGCCATGGGCAGAGATACAAGGATACGCACAGCCGCTCAGATCTTGTGAAACTGACCCACGAAGGTGTTGTTCTGTGTCCTTCGTCATTGGGAATGATCTCAATCCCAAGTCCGCCTTTCCTCTGAACACTAAGCTGAGAGTTTAAAAGCCGCGCAAGTGATTAGAATGAAATACTTACGCAGCGCAAGAATTGCTGTTCAAGAAGAAATCATCATTCTTGATGAGCTGACGGAAGGAGATTGACAACTCACGTTGTTCCCAAGTCTAAACAATAGTGGTACTCAATATCTGTTCGTAACAGAATTATCGTTCACGTACCTATTCCAATGACATGGCCCATACTTCCCGAGCTGTGAGTTTGCGTTTTCGCTTGGACGGGAAGGACGACAGGGCATAGGAACATAACGGCCAGAAAGGCCAACATAATCAATGGCACAGACGAGGCTACACGTCGAGACCGTTTGCGGGTAGGGCGACGCGGAATGCGTGACATTTATTGCTGATGATGGTTTAGATTGGGCTGGAGACTGAGAGGGTTGCTGGGGTTGCTAACTTGCACTTCGATATGATGACCTTTAACTAAAGGATATAATTAATTTGTGGTTGGGTTGCGTGTTCGTAGAACGGGCTAGGAGACTCAAGAAAGAGTGCTTGTGAATGCTGTAGAATTACTTCAAGTGAGATACGTGGCGTTCTGCAATAAACATGCAACATAAACGTGGCATCGATGGAGCGCCCCACTACGAGACTTTAGCTGCTTGGGTCTCCCACTGCTTTGGCGTGAATGTTTTCTGAGGAAAAATTGGTCAGACGATGTGTTTATTTGCTAATCTTCCTGACCTGTGAGAATGCGTGCATCTGCGAAATTTGGTCTTTCAACAGCTCGTTGACTATGGGAAGGTTCTAGAATGGGAATTCGAAGTGACACGTCTCTAGCTCACTGAGTCTATGTCTCGCCAGTGTTGTCTTTCCATTGAATGCCTGTGCCGTCATGCACTGGTCAGTTCATTTCTGCGCCAATATCAATGTGACGTGGCTGACTTCGCTGACAACGACTATGGCGTAATTTTCACCGCAACCGCTAGATTGATCTTCAATCTCTAGATGGGAGATGGGAAACGCAGTCCGTATGGCAGCCTCAAGATCAGCAAGGTCGACTGGCATGATGGTCGTAGTTGTTCGTCAACAAGGAAAATAATTGCTGCCTAAGCCAAAAGTGAAGCTAGCCATCTGATAAGATCGAAGCGCCTTCACGTGGCGCCGACGTCAGGTTGGGGAACCGTGAGATGCCGAAGCGCCCCTGAAACAGCCCTTCAACCACGTTCACCATGCAGATACAGCCTTCGTCGGAGTACTCAGAGCTCTATGAGACATGCACTACATATCCAGCAATCGATAATCACGCCCATCCTATTCTCAAGGTCGAATATCGAAATGAGATCACGTATCAAAGCATATGGTCCGACGCTGACCCGGAATCCTTAGCTTTACAAGACTCTATCTACACCTTGGCGGGCTATAGGGCGACGACACAGCTGGCCGGTATACTCGGAATAAAGTCAAAGGATGTCACCTGGGAAAAAGTAAGGGCGGCTGCGCGAGAAATGGACTACAACGATCTTTGTCATTTGTGCTTCCGTCCAGCACACATTCAGTGCATTTTGTTTGACTACGGTCTTGGAGGTGCATTACATCTCGGAGAAAGCTACCACTGGCACAATAGATACACTACAAGTCCTAATAAGAAGATAGTCAGAATCGAAGTCGTTGCGGAGGTATTTTCGTTTAGTTATACATGTTTAGCGGATGATAATACATTTTCACTTGCAGGAGATTCTCATTCACGTAGTCAGAGCTATGGAGGCCGATGAAATCAAGCTCACAACACGAGAAATCCTCACGAAGTTCGACACCGGTTTCAAGGATGCAATATCTGCGGCAATCAAGGACCCCGAGGTTGTGGCTTTCAAAAGCATTGCATGCTACCGAACTGGGTTGAATATTTCAACCACAGACTCTTTGTCGGATATTGTTAGCTCGCTCGAGGATGCTCTTTCTGCACTCCAAAGGTCAGGAGACGATAAAATTCGCCTAGCGAGCAAAGCTTTCAACGATCACTTTGTGCGCATGGTCCTGTCTGTTTCCACCAAACCAGGTGCGTTGGGCATCGATCGAGTCGACATACTCCATTTGAACTCAAGAAACAACAGTCCAATTTCACACGGGCCTCGGAGACCCCTCCTTGCTGCTCTCCACTGCGACACCGTCACTTATGCAACCCATCATCCGTGCTTATCCCCTAGTAACATTTGTGCTTCTTCACGCGAGCTATCCCTTCACTAGAGAGGCGGGATATCTCGTCGCGATGCACCATAACGTCTACCTCGATTTTGGAGAGATCTTTCCGCAGATATCTGCTGATGGCCAGAGGAGCATCATCCGCCAAACTCTAGAGCTCTGCCCGACAAACAAAGTGATGTGGTCAAGTGAGTATCACAGCTAGGATGTGAGACGCAACTTGCTAACTCTGATACAGCGGATGGGCATTGGATGCCTGAAACATTTGTTCTCGGCAGCCTTCAGGCACGAGAAGCTATATTTGCGGTGCTCAAGGAAAACGTGCTCAGAGGTGAACTGACTGAGAGACTTGCGGTGGAAATTGTAAAAAAGATGCTGTTCGGAAATGCGAACAAGGTCTACGCATTAGGGTTGGAGCCCATTTTTGCCGCATAATTCCAATCCGCCATTAACCAAGCCGAGTACATTCTCGGGGATAAAGCTATCCGAGTCGACAAGCCAGAGAGAATGTCGAATGTACAAAGATACTGAAATGCACTACTAAAGCTCAAAGGAGCAGGGATCAGGTATAGTACTGAAGGAAGATCAGGAACGTCGCGACCGCAACAGGATAGTATCTGGGAGGAATTAAGGTACTGTACTGCTGAGCAGACTCCCGCAGTGCGGGCGGCGAATCTAGTCTTAGTTCGAGTGGGTTAAACAAAAGTTGCACGAAATCAATTGAGAAGTCGCCACTCGAGCTTCATAACTGCTCGAATTTCAGAAGTATATCATCAAGAGCTGTTCAAAGCTCAGTCTCGCTGGACTACAAACATCACTCCTGCAGGCCCGGGTGGCTCCCCAGCCTCGCGTCTGCCATGACCTGCTCGACCATCTCCCCTGCCACGCGATATTTGACCAAGTCAATCAAGTGAACGGTCGATCATGTGTCTAAGTCCTGAACGAGAGAAAGGACTTCAGAAAGATACAGCAGAACCAAAGACGATGGAAATTGCTTTAGCCATGATCAGGATGAGTGAAAGTCACAGCCACGACTCAGTGCCAAGTTGAAGCTGCTGACGGAACAAATGGTGCACGTTTCGGGTAGGATTTTCAAGTCTGTATTGCCTTTGTCGCCTTTGCCCAAGTAATTCCATAGAGGTTGGGAGATCAAGCTTGTTGCGATTGCTTGAGAATTGTGCACTGGTGTTTATGTACGAGGTAATTTTCACCAATGACCAAGTGCACCATGGCCCCCCAACGATAATAGTTTTGTAAACTGCTGTAAATTTAGCACTCAGATAGGCATATATTGGTGCAATAGGTCAGTCCATACGTCAGCCGCGTGCGACGCACGGTGTTAATTTAACCAAAGTCAGTGGTGCCTGCGGTTCGACAGTCAAGAACGGTGGGATACGCATTTTGCTCCCAGATAGCCAGCACACATATCTGCTTAGACGTCCTCAGAGTCCTCAGCATCTTCATACTGTTCTTCGTCTTCATCCTCATCTTCCTCCTCTATACCCTGCTCCTCAAACACAAGATCAACGCCCTGGGCACGAGCATCTTCGATGGATGCCTGCTCTTTCGCCTGCGCAAACTCGAGAAGAGCTCGAAGGATATCTCTTTGGCCTGATTCGGGTTTCAGTTGCGACTCCTCTTGCAAGCGATGCTAATACACACACCTTCGACGTAATACTCAAGCATCTCCTTGACATCGCCACGAATCTTATCGCTCCCCTTGAAAGCATCCACATCGGGCAGCCGATCCTGCAGGGCCAGGAGCATGTCGCCCAGCATTCCGGCTGCCTCCAACGCATCCTCATATGTTCCCGACTCGCCACTCGCGTGGGCGGTCACCAGCGCCAGCACCTCGTCCCACACCTCCTCTGCTCCGCTCGCGCCTCGCCCAACCTCGAATCTCCGCCGGTCGCCCGCACCACCAATTTGCAGCACGATTGTGTCAGACGGGTTCTCTTTGAGCGCAAAACCGTAACCGAGGATAAGCTCTGCATTCGGCTTCGGCCCGTAATTGTTAAATAGCTCATCGCCCGGCGCGGCTGCGCTGTGCAGAACGAGATTTACTGCGAGCTTGGCGGGCGTGTTGGTGGGCGTGTGGTTCGTGATGATCCACGAGACGGGCGTTCCGCGTGCATGGTTCAGTGAATCAATGCCAGGTAGGAGGACTTGGTGCGAGGTGGCCGAGTGCTGGAGGGAGGGCGTCGCCGAGAGAATAGTAGACGGGAAGGCCCGTGAGGAGAGGTATGTCGCGGCTCTGAGATAACTAGCCCTGTGTAGACTATTAGCGCATACGGAGAGAAAGCAAAGAGCAGCAGCCATACTGACCAGGTAATTCCTTTTCCAGTAGTCTCGTCGTGCGCCTCGATATCGCGCTGGCACTGCTCACACTCCGCTTGCCACTCTGCACGCCGTGAGTCTACGGCGATGCCATACAAATTGGTGCCCTTGAAGGCCTCCATCTCATCGGGGGTAAAATACAACAGAGTGCGGAGTTGAGCTTCGCCTGGGAGGATGTCGAGGTATGGACGATGCGCCAACACCTGGGGGAGGTCGCTGCTAAGAGCCCAGTGGAGGCAAATATATGCGCAGATCAGCTGCCTGTCGTTCCATTTCTCATGAATACTTGATGATTTGAAAAGGTCAGATAAGGCGCGTGTCGCCAGTTCGGGGGTGATCGCGACTGAGAATGGACAGGACATCACGGTCGTGTCTGCCAGCAACTCATTCGATGCGCACACCGTCATCCCAGAATGAACTGCAAATAACAATGATATCAGACTCCATGGGCCTAAGAAGGTGTTTGCCTCACGAAGAGAGGGGGTCACCTTGTTTCAAATGAACGTTTTCATGGATGTAACCACCTCTCGCAACGAACCATTTGCGGAAGTCAGAGATTTCCTGCGATTCAGCAGAGACAGACATCTATCTGCAGGATTTGGTACTGCATGATGCAGAATCGCAACGTTTTAACGCACTGCGCAATAGAAGAATCGGGCGATGAGGGTCAAGTGACGGAAGATAACTTGTACTATAGACGACTTCGATTTCACAGCAGCTACTTAGGTTTCGTTGACATTTGTTTGGTCTCTACAGGTCTTTACGTCACAGCGAAGCGAGGCGATTTAGGCAGATGAAAAGCTATCCGAAGTCCGCCATAGCACCCTCGCATTGGCGTTGAATTCCGCACAAAGAGCCCTACTGCCAACTTTCTTCATGAGAAATCGATAGCTACTGTGTCCTTTGTTGACGACTCTGATTCTGTGAGAGCCCTATGATCGATCGCAACTTGACTTTTGCCACTATCTACGCACATCCAAAGTTGAATATCACTAAAGCAAATCTACTATGTCGACTACCACCCTGGAACCTACAGCGAGGGAAACGGTGGAATACTCAGTTCCATCACCCGTCTGCTCCACTATCTGGTTCGAAGATGGAAAATGTCGTTCTCCAGTGCCTAGCCTGTACCCCTGACAAAGTTCACCGAGATATCTTATCTGCCCATTCTCCTGTTCTCAAACATATGTTTTTCACAGCCCACCCCTCTCTAGAAGGCGGCGAGGTAGGAAGATGCTCTGTTGTCCATATGATACTGGACCTCAGCAAAGACGTCGAATACGTTTGGCAAGCCATTTTCCAGTCGAGGTGCGTCAAGCACCCTTGCTTCCTGGTATTGATGTTCAAAACTTGCGTTAGACGCGTCGTTCCATTCGAATCCCTCTCGATTGATGTTCTGGGGGCTTATCTTCAAATAGGGCGCAAGTAAGACATAGACGCAGTCCGCTCTCGGGCACAGTCACAATTGTGCCATCTGTATCCCGTCGAGCTGGAAGATTCGATAGCATACAAGCTCATTCAACGATCAGGGACCAACTCGCCTCGTCTAAGCCTGTTGTGGACTTCACCATTGCCAACCTAGCTCGCGAGCATGGCCTGCTCTCAGTATCACCTGTTGCACTTTACCAGTGCCGTCATCGCTGGAGTAAAGAGCTGCTTTTGAGTGGCAAGCAAAGGTGAGATAAGACATCCTCTATACATTGCTGGAAGACAACGAGCATGCATGTTTAGCGGCTTCACACTCGCGAAGTTTCCAAGCGACGCTACATCTGCATGGATGCATATGGAACACACGTATCCACGGTCTGATGGCTGCATAAATGAAGACGAGTTTGATACAACCTGCGCTCTCTAAGCTGCACGTATATTTCTCCCATTTCCTCGTATCGATGGCCTCGGTAAATGGGATGAGGACTGGGAAATGGACCTCTGCGATCCCTGCAAATAGGATGCGAAGACTTGCATTATCAGAACGTTACACTTTCTGGCCGACCCATGCGGGCATTCGATTTGCTTGGATGGAATGAACTCAGAACAGAGAGAACTGTGACTCGGGTCTGAACACTGAGCCACGGCGCGTGTACGTACTTTCCTTTATGCTAGAATAGGCAATTTTTCTGACTCGTTGAGGCTGATCGCCTGTAGTAACTATGTGCAAACATAGCTTCGAGTATTTATATACATCACACGTTCGCTGTGATTGCATCACTAAGCTTTTTTCTCACTCCCTTGACCGGAGCCATGTTCAATCTCCTTTCCTTTCCTCCTTCAAGATCGACACTGCTTTGCGAGAAGCACACCTTTTCTCGTACTATATCATTAATTCACGCAACTGGTGTTTCGAATTCGTGTCTGGCTCCAGCAAAGTAACGTTCTATCGACCCCTCGACGAGCTCATCGCGGCCTCCAACTCGGAGAACTCGTCACATCCGCTTAGCAACGCTGGATAATTATCAAAGAAACTAGCGCTTTCGGAACCGTCCTATTCTGGCGCTTTTGCAAGTCCTCGGCCTAGTAAGCCTTTATAAACATACCCCCTCACATAAATCCATACAGGGAATGCGGCCTGATATGCAAGCAACAGCGAGCCTCACTGACTGTGTATCATTGGCATGATGCATCATTTGCTTGTCATTGACTCATTGGCCCTGCTTTTTGGATCTTCGGTGTAGCCTTAGGCCTTGCTGCCTCGTGGCTATAGCTTTTTCACGTGCTCAAGACTCTAGTATCGTATCCTGCATCCTGTTGTGCTTTGGCAATTCTGCATCTCTGCCCGAAGGCTGCTCTTGTTTGCGTCGTGCATGGTGAGAGTCGGGAACATCTCGTGAATAGCCGAACAAACCACACGAATCTTCATGCACTAACGTTCGTATTGCGTAAATTTTCGTGCTATTTCTCTAAATGCCATGGTGGCACATTCACGCTCCTGAATATCTAACATCGCGACCACCCACATAAGCTAAAATATGGACCTACAAACGGGTATCCCATGACGAGCACTTATTGCCACCACTACCTGTCAATGTCAAAATTGAATTCAACGCTACGGTGTATGATGTTGGCCACCATCTCCGAATTTGAGGCTGCTGGATGACAACTTGGGTGATGTGAATGTTGACGTGAATATGATGGCTTTCGATGATCAGCAAAATAAAATAATGCTGCGGCAACAAGCGCCGTGGAGCCGGAGCCAAACACTGGTGGTGGTTGTCTACGCACAACCATTTACGCAACCCCACTTCCCACCCTAGTGCCCTCTTTCCTCTTCTCGCCAGATCAATTGTACAATCTCTCTCCAGACCGATATTTTTCTAAGCGGAGAATCGCTTGTTATCAAGACATTCAGATTGAGCCCCAGCACTTTTTCACCAACACGGACGGTGAGATTGTTCTTGAACTGCATCGCAAGCGCATCCTCATCGAAAACAGCCGTGGCACACAGCGACCTTCTCTCGCTAGTCTCGCTTTCCCTTCACTTCTGGAACTGCGTTTCTTCGATCGCAATCGTTCCCTCGAACCGGCAGCCGCACCTCCGTCAGGGCCCGAGTCAGGTACACAAATCGGTGCCTCCAGCCAGCCAAACCGAGTCTGGCCCCCCAACCGAAGCGGCGGCGAAGCCTAACGTCTATCTCTCCCCCTTGCATTATAAAGTTCTAGAATCAACGTCATACATCATCATCCACGATGCCACAGTCATGCATCTGCGGTATCGCCGTCTCGCTCGAAAAGGATCTCAATGGCTTCCCCTCGTACCAGTGGGCGCTTGCGCTTCACCCCACCTCATACCTTGCGCCCGACGTCCGCACGTTCCAGATCCTCAAGGATCCCCGCACAGCGCTTTGGCGTGCACACAATGCGCGCGGGCCGCTGGGCCGCATGGGCACAAGCGCCGTGTTCCATCTCGCGCGCATCCGCTGCCCGCTCAACACCGTGCGCTTCCTCATCGAAGGCCTATGCCCGCAGCAGAAAGGGTGGGATACGCATAAGCGAATATGGAGCTGCGCCACGTGGGTGCTCCGCGCAATCGAGGTGATGATTGCTGCAAGATTGATACGCGAGCCGACGTGCCCGCTGGTGGATGTGTATGATCGTGTGATCTTGTGCGCGGCGAGGATGGAGGGAGAAGAGGGTATGCGTGTGGTATATCACTGGCTTCTGCCGAAGGAAGCGAAGAAGCAAATAGACTGTCGGTGACGCACGAAGAATACCCCTACGACGCAGATACCCTCATTCCCATATTATTTAGCTACAAGCCACCTTCACCCTACAATTACAACGAATTCCATATACGCGATACTGCCATATGTCAATATAATCATGTCCCGACTAGATCCTACCATCGATTGTTGAGCAACTTAGGCCTCGGTCCTTTCCTCGAACCGCCAAGCGTGACACACTACCAGTCACAAGCGTGACACGCTTGCTCATTAGCTCCTGAGTCGTCCTGCCTTGGTCACGGTCATCCCTTAGCGACACCCTCGGAAAGGATGCTTCCCTCGACTGTCCTCTTGATCACACAGTTCAAGGCTGACCTCTTCGCTAAACAGCCTTGCCTAGCTGACAGCTATTATGGCTTTTTCAATGGGCAAAGTGTCTTCGGTCTTGACTCGGCCTGTTTCGATAACGTCTGGGACGACTCAGGCTCCAACTTCGCGGACTTGGCCTACGGTTCCATAGTCTCATCTGAGCGATTGAACCCAGCACACCAGTTGGTATGGCTGCAAGAGGAAGCCGTTGACCAGCGCCTGTGGGACGCTGTGAACTCGACAGCCGCTAGTGCACTGGACGAGCTCCTAGAGCGCCTGGCACCTTCCCGACCAGGAGCCACGTCTGGCCAGCAGATCCTTCATTATCAACCGGCAGAGCACGACGCATACGAGCTACTCTACCGCACGAGGGCGCCCTCCGCCGCGCTCGTTACACTCAGCCCCTTCGCCGCACTCACCATCGACACGCTCCTCCCGCCCTTTTTCAAAGCCGCGCCCCTGCCCGCCACGCCTATTCCCTTTGTCCCTGTGCCAACCCCCGCAGTCGACCGCGTGAAGGCGCTGCTGAAGACCTTCCGCTTCGATCCGCTCGCCGCGAGTGTGGTGAACAGCATCTCGCTCCCGTGGATGCGGAATGATATCCGGTGGCTCACGGGCGAGGACGCGACGAGCCACATCGTAAGCCGGCACTCGTTCGCGGAGGGGAGCCGGGTGGCCGCAGCGTGGCTGAAGGAGCGCTTCGAGGACCAGGGCGCGGCGTGCGAGCTCAGACCGTTCCGCACCGGATTCGCACCGAACGTTATCTGGTCAGTCGCCTCATTGATGCGCGCTCTCTCACCTACTGAACATCTCTTGCAGCCGGTTCACATCGACAGTGAAGACGAATGCGACCGTCCTTCTCTCTGCGCACTATGACTCGCGCGGCTCCTTTGGCGCGACGCGCGCGCCGGGCGGGGACGACGACGGCTCGGGGGTGATGGCTCTTCTTGGCATCGCGCGGGCCATTTACCGTCGCAGAATCACGTTCCGCAGTAATGTTGAGTTCGTCGCGTTTGCTGGCGAAGAACAGGGGCTCCTGGGGTCGAAGGCGTATGCCCGTAAGTATCTCTCTTCACCCCTAGTGAAACGCATGCCAACTACGAGACTGAGATAGGCCAATTGCGTGAGCAGGGCGCGGACATTACGCTCATGATCCAGGCGGACATGCTTGCGTACCGTGCTCCAGGTGAGCCGATGCAGCTCGGTCTTCCCGAGATGTGCGTTCACATCTACTTTTCGCTCTGGACCGCACGCTGAATAGATTGATGCTCAGCATCGGCACGCCGGAAGTGGCACAGCTCGTCTGGAATGCATCGACGATCTATAGCCCCGAGCTCACGGTTGGCTGGACCGCAGCATGCTGCAGCGATCACCAGAGCTTTCACATGGAGGGCTTCCCCGCGGCGCAGGTGTTTGAGCGTGCGGGTCCCATCGTTGACCCGATGTACCATAATAGCGGCGATGTGAGCGACCGCGCAAACTATGACTTCGAGCAAGTGCGGTCAATCGCGAAAGTGGAGGTATGTCGTTATTCTCTCTTAGATATCGCAGGAACACATACTCATGACGAGTATCCTTAGTTTGCAGTACTGCTGCACGCTGCGGGTTGGGATCTGCCCGAGTCTGAGTAAAGACTCACACCCTCAGGCTTGTCCTGAAGTATCCTCGCGAATAGCTCCGATGCCAACTGCTCGTTTTTATGGACGAAATATCCGCGAAATAGAATGCATATATGCACTTGCATGTATGCCTCTCGCAATATTCTAAGGCATCATAGCCGTTATCATTGATTTAATTGGTGGAGGTCATCGATCATCAACAGTCTCGCCCAGGCGCGCGGGGGGGTGACTCAAATGGATCTTCACCCCTCCTGAACGAGAATTGAAAGGGGTCCAACAGCTCTCAAGTTATCCAAGGAATCAGGTCTCCTGTGGCTGCTTGTAAGCCACTCAAGTCCGGCTAATAACTTCTGCGGAGATCTGTCAACTCAGGCGATTTCAAGCCTCTCTTTGAGTCTTCCCTTATTCATTGAACATTCATCCGAGGTCAGCTCAAAGCCTCAAACCACCAAACCCTTTCAGCGGTTATTTTAGAGGACCGTCATGTATATGACGTTCTTGATGCTTAACAGCGGTATCTGTGTCTAAATGTCAGCAAGAAGCAGAAGAACTTCTTACTTGACCCTATAGCTAGTGGCTCGCCAAGAACTGGCATTGCTTCAGGTGACCACAAGGCAAGATTCACCGACTGCAGACTGCGCGCCTTTCATGTTTCTTTGATGCGTGTCTCACACTGCTCTTTCATGCCTGAGTCATCTATGCCAAATTTGCCATCACGCTCTCAACGATTCTTACTGTTTTTCTCCACGAGATCCACGAGATCTTGAGACGGTAAGGTGGTCTGCCTGTGCTTGCGACCCCACTAAGGTATTACTTTTGACTGTTACCACTATGCTCTCCTGTGAAAACTGTTTCAGAGCTGTTTCATTCTATATTTTTCTGGGCATTATCCCTTTTTGCTGTTCCTGGGTGTTGTTCTCTGCTACCTTGGAGTTGGTTCTGTCTGACATCGTACATTTTCAATGCCGACATGCAACTCCAGGAATATATCTCCTATTTTTACACCGGCTTTCCAGAATGATCACAAGTTATCAGCGACTGGAATAGCTCTCTTTGAAGGCAAAACGATTCCCCATGCATACGCTCCAATTCAGACCCTGCGACTTGGGAGGCGTTTGAGAAGTGTGGGGCTCATACGTGCATTGCCCTTATCATTATGCATCCATAATCATACTAGTACTATAATAAGTCAGAAACCACCGTCAAATACGGTCGGCGTAATCTCGCGCGCCCCGTGACAGAGGAATACGAAGCGCTCAAGAGATATTGTTTAGGAACCCCGTTGCCTCCATGTAAAGTTAGTAGAAAAAATGCCTATGTGAGACTTGCAATATTGTTCTGTCTGCCAGAGTGTGGAATATGATTAATTGTCTCTGCAGTAAGTACAGGTAAGTACAATGAATTTAAATGGTTGCGCGCGCGAGGCTGTGCTGAGACAACCTTCGCAGTGCGCATCCCGATCACCGTTGACAATCAGCAACGTTTTCCACCTAGACTTGATGTGCGATATGTCCTTGAAATTCTAAAGCTGGACCTCAGGAAGCGTAAAATCTCTCGCTAACGGGTGATATTTGAGTCCACGATGCCACTCAAGTACATTCGAGCCAAGGTCAAGAAGGTCACTCCAGACAATGCGCTGCAGCTTGCTATAGCTACTACTGCAGTAGCGCAAGAGCTCGCAGACATGTCTTCATTTCCGCCTGCTCGTGCCTTGGTCAATATAATCATGCTCATCTTCCAAACTGTTCAGGTGAGTTGATACCTGTGCGTTGTCAAGTTATTAAGGCGGTGCCTAACAAGTAGTGATTTACTAGCAAGTGCAAACGAACAAGGACGGCTGCCATCGCCTGGCTCGACGTGCGCACAGGATTCTGGTTGACATCAATGACCAAATGGCTGGGCGATGGGAGACGGCGCCAGAGCTGCTGCTCAAAAATCTGAAAAAGCTTGAAGGGTGCGCCAACCTGCTACTCGAGCACACCTCAACTCATTGAATGCTAGTATAGCTCTCTGCAGACAATTTATGATTTTATGAAGTCAGAAGTTGAACACAAGTGGTCCAGCCGCTTTCTGCGCCAAGGAACTGTAGTGGATGCTCTCTTGGAATATAATGCATTGGTAAGTGGAGGCTATGTGCCTATGAATTGCCACGCAAGATTAGTTCCTGACATTCTACAGCTGGACGATGCATCGCAGTCATTTCAAATCGCAACTCTTATAAATATACATCATATCGTGGGCTCGCGAGCGGACTCTCGGGACCTTCAAAAACGGATCAAGGTCAGAGAAGGCAGCGAAGAGCTGCCTCCTTACAAAGAAGACGACAAAGTTATGCAAATTACAGAAAAGCCAAGGTCTTCATCTCCTATCAGAGCAGACGGCGATATTGCGGTCACGCTTATCACCTCGTCCACATCCTCCCTCATCGAAATAACCACCAAGCCTGCTTTAGAAATGCCACCTGCAGTGGACGTTCTCGACGATCAATATCTGACTGAAGAGCTTGCGTCACTGACGCTTGACGACAGTTATGGGGTATGTTGAGTATCTTTTTAATACATTACTCTACTTACCTCCTCTCGAGTTTCGTCGATATCACCAATCCGAAGTAACACTTCAAGGTCGTTCTCGTTTAAAAGAGGGCTGGTGGGCGGGTGCCGTGGAAGGGCAGGCAGGTGGGCAGCATGCTCTCGTCAAGCGCTATGAAGGGGAGAAAGGCCAGGCCGCAAAAGTTGGTGGCCACCACAAGCTTGAGTCTGTGTGCTGAATATGTGCAATTTTCAGGACTGGATTCGGGATGTGAAGATGCTGACCAACGTTTAGTGAGTGAATATGCTATTGATAACATTGCAAGATGTCAAACACAACTTAGCCACCCGAATCTGCCACAGATGATTGGCTTCTCCGAGGAAGGGCTCACTGCGCAATTCATCCTTCTCAGCAATGGTGGCGTCTATCCTTTACATAACTTAACAGCGCTCTAAAGTGTTCTTTGGTTCTGCAGTGCAAACCAGATCCCCTCAAGCTTTGGTCCTCGAGACCGCTCGTTCGTCGAGCCTGGCCGTATGCGCAGATTTGATGCTTCGATTCGTAAGTGATGGCACATCCGCTGAGTGCTGCTGTGTGCTAATGCCTCATCCACAGTATCGTGATTTATCTGTGAATCTTCCGTGGCAAATTAGTCTTTTCTCCCTCTTACCTGCCCTGCTAGGATACTGCACTATACGTGCAGCGACAATTTAGCCTTTCTGATGAGAGAGTGCAAGATTTTGTAGAGGTATGTATGTGTCAAAGCGATAAAACACCAGAGAATGTCACGCGTTCAAGTAGAAAACCACTTTCCGCGTTGGAGCGTATAACGCGCTTGTGCTGGGTCTGCCTCCGCCCATCAGCAAGAATACAAATTCATTCCGCAATTACAATCTCTCATACACGCTACTTAGGGGCTGCATGTCGGTAAGTGGCATGTTTTGAATGAAAAGCTTCCACTTATTTGGTTTTGTCACATTAGATGCTGCCCAATAGGGGATATCTGTGCGACAACTCTGACAAAAAGAGTGAGCCTCCCTTGCCCCAAAGCACACCGCCTAGTTCTCTAAACTCTGTGAGCTAGTCACTCCAGATATGCGGAAGAAGATCAACCATCTAGTCACTCTCGCCCAAGGGATACTACCATCCGAAAGAGACTTACCTACTCTCTCGGCGCATCTTCAAGAGCTCATCGACTGTGACCCGGAAGACTCGCAGCTTACTCTGCGCCAGGTGCGGGAGGTTGCATTCAATGCGAGTACGCATGGACACTCCTGGAAAGAGAGGACTGCACCTGCCGGGAAGTTTGCGCTCGGGGATCTGGGATATATACCCTCTGGGAAGGAGATGGAGGATTTCGTTCTCATACGAAACGTGGTGAAGGACGGGCTAGTGCAGTTTCAAGTGGAGTCGTCGCCTTACGGGGACAACTGGTGCTGGAAAGACTTCCCGCACAACCGACAGCGCATTGATTCATATCCTCTACCTGGAGATGTGCTAGGGTGAGTCTGACTTCTGAATGCGCTGCGACGAGGTATTCACAAGGAAATGCCTGGTAGCTGGGCTGTTGCTGTGCCATTTGCGAAGCAGATTGACGTTGCGGTGCATCATGAGATCTCCATAGCCCCAGTCGTAGACGCATGGAAATACTTGCTTGAGAATGGCGAATCTCTAGCCCAGGATGCTGGTGTCAAGCCAGAAGAATTGATACTAGGTATTTCGCCCCTTGATATTTCTGCAGCAGTCGTTGATCGCGCTTCAGTAACATGCACTGGCACCAACCAAGATTTCTACATCCGCCACAACGATCCATTCGGGGGGCACATGCCCGCGCTTCAACCACCGCAATTTGGGTTTAATCACGCACACCCATTTGGACAGCAACCTCCAGGGATGCATAGGCTCAATCAGCGCGGCATGCACGTAGCACAGTTCCATCGACCCGCGCTGCCCAGCATATTCTACCTATTCACATCTATGGACCTGGAGCATGAGCCGTATTGGTCGCAAACGCCGGTCTGTGTGTCTAAAGGAGCGGCTATACCTCAGATTCCGAGGGAATACACTTATCACATTGGCTGGTAAGTGTTTGACTTCACTTCCGTATTCTGTTTTGCTCACCGGCCTTCAGGAAACATGGATTTTTGAATTATGTGCAGCTACATGCCGAAGATTTCGAAGATTGATCATTTAATCATCCATGTATAAACTGTTCCATGGGCACCGACTCGGAGGTAGACAACCACGGTCAGCTTGTCACTACAGTACTTAGTTGTGTCACTCAGCTGGTTATCCCATTTCTGTCCCTAGTCCATACGAGAACGTGACAGTTAGGCATGAAAACAAGAACTTATTGAGCAGACGGTGCCCCGGCCACTGGTCGGTGACAAGCTGGGTGAAGTTCGCAAGAGTGACAAGACACGTCGCTTCCCTGGCACGATCGATCATCCAGCTTCAACTTTAAGATATTCCAGCATTTCGCAGCGATTCGCGCCACATCTTTTTGACGTAGACCTCTTTATAGCAACTGTGCTCCGAGATTAAACGGTGGTGGAGAGCTTCTTGGATGCTTGAGTTGGGTCAGTGGGCCAGACCCGCTCGGGTGTACAGGTGCGCAGCACAGCAGCTTCGTCGCGAATTGAACGCTTACAGCGGTTGCGCGTTGGGTCGACCTCCTAAACATTACTCGCAGTAAAGCAGCAATAATGCACCAGCCCTTTGACTGTTCGATTTTGACGCAGCAGCGACTCTCTTCAGTCAGCATGTTGTTGCCCTCGAGCTGCTTGCGAGACGTACATACCCCTGAATTCTGAAAGCCTCGTTTCTTTATGTTCCACAACCAAAAGCTTACATTCCGGTGGGCATATTAACGCAAACTCATGCCATGTTCCACCCAGACTGGTTAATGCCAGTCGATGGGCAATCCTTTAGTTGCTGCATGTGTGGGGGGATTGACTCCTGTTCATGATTAGTTTGCGTTGTCACAGGTTGATCTACAAGATTGCCAGGGCGGGTGGTTCTGGAGATGTTGATGGGTTATTTGAGGTGAGATGAACAGAAGAAATCGTTTCGCGCACTTACACCATAGTGCAGTGAATCCAAGGCTTATCATAGTAAATTTATGTTATGTACATAAGGGTCATACGCCTAAGCGAGCGATTACATTCGTGACTCATAGAACTTACTCACATTTTTTAAAGCCCTGAGATGTTTAGGATGTATAGAAGTATTTTATGCACTGCACCCTGACTGCGTGAGGTCCTATACTGTATTAGGTTGGAGTTGAATTCGTCAAGCAAACGTGCAAAAGGCCCCGAAGCAACCTTGACCACCGATATCATGATGGACTGGCCAAATTGATAATGGGTCCTGACAGGTCCTGTTACACAGCCCACACAAGCCTACCCAGAATAAAATACACCTGGTGTCCGCCGTGATTCGGTAGAAACCGCTCATTCCAAATGCTCTCTTTGACTCGAATTCTTCGTCTGATCGCATGGGGGTTTGCGATCGTCGTCAGTGAGTCGGTAGTACACCTCATCACACACCATTCAACGCTGACCTGAGTGCTACGCAGTGTTGGGCGCGATCTTTGTGACTCTTCCGTCGCCTGCCGTACCAGAATCTACGCTGGAGCAGAATCTGCGAGACGGCATGCATATCATCCGTGCATACAAGTGAGTCGACCTGTCCAGGCCTCTTTCGACACCGCTGATTTTGTTGTGTTGACAGGGCCGAATACTTCTTGCCCCAATCAATATTTGGCCGGACGCGGATACGAAACACATTTGCGATCAGGTGGTTGTTCGACAGAGCCAATAACACTTTGTTTGCGAACGAAATACCGTTTTCGAGATTTCATCCAGAATCTAAGCGCGAGGGCACCACCTTTCACACACAGTATCAAGTGTTTGTAATTACAACGGGCATAACCGAGACGGCATTACCATGGTCTAACATAGCCGACACCACGCTCATGGAAACAGGCATCATACCGGACTATCATCAGGGGAGCGGATTAGCCTCGATATCGCTGCAGCTCACCTGCCAGCGCGAAGCCGAAGACGGGACGGTCACATATAGTGTTTTCCCAGCACATCTGACAACTATGCGTGACATTCTGGCTCTCCTCACCCTCGAATACCCCATCCCTGCTTCGGGCACCTCGGTCCCAAGATTTTACTTTCCGAATGGACCGTTCTCCGCATCGCCCTCGAGGACATTGCCCATCCGGCGCGCAATTCTGCTGGTCCTCGCATATGTTGCATTTATTGTCAAGTTTGTTGCTTTGGCCGGTGTTGGCGCGCTCACTTTCGGTTTCTGGGTTTCTCTCGCGTTCCTGCTGTGGGCCATCGCCTTCGGATCATTGAAGAGTTGGAGGAAAGGTTTCATTTCTAAAGTACCAGTTGAAGTGAATGCGGGTGAACAGATGTCGCGTCCTGTAACGGAAGATGAGCGAGCCGAGTTTGCCGATAAGATGGTCTAGTGGGTTGTGTTGGCAGATTGCAGTTGAGTGTCTAGAGTCTTGGCGAGTTTCATATACTAATAGATTCACTGTTCTTATCGGTCCTCATCGCTCGCCAGCGAGTTTGGGGTGATACATGCATACCTAATATCCGCATTCATGAGGTGTTTTAGAGATGTGTCGATATGTCAGGAAAACTATTGCAGATTCGACGTTCGTTGCGCAATATATATTTGACCAGATCTCGCTCACCTGTTCCCCCTCGCCCTGTGGCATTATGCCCTGCTCACTCGCAAAGGTTTACCATTAATATTATTATTGCAGAAGGTCAGGGATCATTCGATTGTCCAACACAGTTGCTTTGCTGACAGCGCGTCAGAACGTCAGCCCGGGCTGAAACTGGCACTGAAACTGATTCATATTTAACTCAGATCCCACCCTGCAGGCCGCGCGTCCAACCACCCACTGGGCCACCACAAGACGGCTGTTTTATGGACTCTTGTATAGTATCTGGGGCTACCTTGAGCTTCTTCTCTCTGCGCCTCTTACACATGGATGCTCGCAGATGAGGTTTGATGGTTACAATGGGGATCGATCAGCCATACCAAACATCCACGTAATAGTCAATGCTAATGAATGTGGGACATTTCTATGACAGGGAAGCCACCTGAAGCACTGATCTGACAGATCTTGCCCACCCAGTGGCATGCATCAGTAACTTCGTGTGATCGGCGACGTCAACTTTCCCTCGATTGAAGTTGTTTGCTATTCCCCTTGCTCCCTGCTGTGCTCACCTCACGTAGCGCGATGACTAAACTCTGAGCGCACCCAGCATCCATATCGTGTGCACTGGCTCTCTGACTGTGTTTATTATTACAACCCTTGTCTTCACGACTCTCAAGACATGCACGACCATTCGGAAGCTTGGTTATTGCGGGTCATCAACAGCAATACTCGTACGTGTCATTTCGTCCATTTCCATTCTATACAACGCGTATTCACGCGCAATCTCGCGGTGCAGTAGGAGCGCTGGCCTTAATATTCTGGGACGCGCTCCTTACGCTTGATAGCGAAATACAATATATCTGGAGGTCAGTTAGAAATTGTTGCCCTGGTCGCTCGAAACTCACCACACAGACAATTAATCAGCAAACCTCGCACACATTTAACGAAATGGCTATTCATCTTTCTTCGATACTGGGCACTCTTCATTCAAATGTTAGCTCAGATTTGATCCTCTTGGTCTATTGTTGACAATACACCATTTCTCAGCACCATATTTGCCGTCCACTACCATTTTCCTTTCGATCTTCATCAATGTCGAAAGTGGTGGGTCCCATAGTGATCTTAAATCTTGCCCAGATGACTGACTATTGTTGTAGGTATGCTGTACAAGCTGTTTTCGCTCAGAGTATGCTTTCGGCATTCGAGATTGTCCTTATGATACGAGGTAAGCTGGTTATCTGCCATTATTATGGCAGTGTCTCATGACAGTACAGTTTATGCGCTGTATAATCGCAGTCGGCGAATACTTGCGATACTTGCATTCTTTTTTGCAACCGAACTAGTGGTCGTTATTCTCAATGCGCGACATCATATCCCGCAGATGAGTTTTACGTCCACCTGCTTCACTGATTTAGAAGCAGGTTCTGTGGTGTATTACGCGTGGGCTATTCTATCCTCGTCGATGCTTGTCCGCCGCTAATCTTGGATAAATTAGAGCTGCGATATGCGCCACCCAATTTGTTATTGGGTTCCTCACGCTGAGAAAAACGCCACTTAGGAACCGCGCAACTTGGAGCCGCACGCCACTAAGCCAGCTTATTATGCGCGATGGATCCACTTCCTTCGCTGTGATTTCTGGTGCGCCAACTATTTTCTATAGCTTTGCGATCGCCAAACTGACACGGTACGATAGTTCTCATCGTCATGGACGTGATGTATGTTGCCACGCAGAACGATGTGGCATTTGCGTTGATTTAGTAAGCCAACATTTCCCTTTGTCTAATAGATATCTTTACCCCTCTTGCAGTTGGTTCCAGCCATTATTATCTGTAGCTGTGAGAGATCTCTTTCTTTCCTGCAAATCGTTTTAGCTCATCCCCCGCTGTTAATACAGGGTTGCAGACTTATCCTCAATTTGCAACAACTTAGCAAGCCAAAAGAGGAAGTCGAATTGTCTCAATTTACTACCCTTCGTTCATTTTGATACCCATGTTCGTTGAAGGAACACTGCATTTGTATACCTTTGATAGACACCGTAAGTCACTTGCACATGTAAATCCATCCCATCATTGTCTAATTGCATCACACTACTTAACTCTCAACCGCGAGAGCAAATATATATTTATACCTATTTCTCCAGACTGCCTGTTTTGATTTTTGAGAGAATTGAGATCAATCTCCGAAGAACGAACATTGTCCAGCGGGCTAGAGTCTTGGACGCGGACTTGTAGCAGGTGCTCTATGCCTCTCCTCGCAACTCCTCTTGCCCACTATGCGTCCTTTCAGATGTCTGCTCGGGATTGTCCAATATTGCCTCGTCCAACATTGTCTCTTTTGCGGGTGAAAGCATCGATGAAAAATAGAAGACAAACGAGGCGACAAAAAACTGCACACCGTCAATCGACCGCGCTTGTAGTCGTTTGATTATAGAGACTCACGCCAAACAGCCATGCGATATCAAAGAGGTGAGATGCACCGCTGCCCACCTGTATTTTTGTGTTGATAGAGCTGATCAAGCCAGGGAGAGTGGGAGGAACAGATATCGATAGTGCAAGGAGCGCTCGCCAATTCTGGCAACGAAGTTTAAACATTTGTGGAAGGCATAGGTCCGTGGTATTGCTTACCATCCCGCCGGTATATCTATATCGTCCATGAGGTCTATACATTGAAGGGACGTCGATACATCCGCGATGAACCAGCCAGTACTATGCCATGGTGAGATCTTGTATGTTATATTGACATCAACAAAAGCGGACTCACATCAGTGACCATGATGCCAGCAATTGGCCCCAGAAATACGGTATAGCCGTTCATGAATGCCAAAAATCCTGCTGCCCTTCATGGCTTTGAGAACTCGAAGATGGCGGTATTGAACTTGTACTTACTCGCTTAGAATATCCCAAGGGCACATAATCCAGGCAGAGAAAGCACAGATCACCTGGCCACGACGGATGTTGATATATCGTGGGCAGAGGGCAGTCATATCATTTCCAGCTGAGAGTGAATTCGCGGAGATCTGAAATGAAAGGCTCCTATGAGCTTATCTGAGCAGAAGAATTATAATATTTGCAGACATTTGTGCCAAGCGTTGCCAGAACGAATGAAAAGGATGCAAAGAATGCGGCTGCCCGATTATCCCATTTGTCGATCAACCTAGCGTTAAATGAGTGTTATTTGCGTTGCAATGCAATGCAATGAACACCTCTCTCACTTCAAGGGATCCCAGAGGGTCTCTCCGTATAAATTGATGCCCGCCGAGGTGACAGCGATACCCACAAAACCGGCGAGCGTGAAGGCGACTGGAATGATGAATATTTGGACGCGTTGGCTGCCACAGCGTTAGCACTATGAATGGATGAAATTTTATTAGGGTGATTCACGCTTTTTCGTTTTTCGCATATCGCTGTGGTCGTGGGAAGTGAGTTGGGTTGTTCCTATACGATGACAAGTGTGCTTGCATACCGTGAAATCAGGTATATTGACAGCAAGAGTGGCATATAGTCCCAAGGCGCTATTAAGAGCGCTCATCCAGGCCCAGCCGAGTTCCGAGCCATGGAGTGTTGTATGCTGAACGAAGAGGTCTTGTGAAGGTGACACGCGAACACACGCCCAGATGAGCATGGCGAGCCAAGTGGCCGGCACAATTATGGCCTATCGGGGGCATGTAAATAGGTAGGAGCGAGGACAAGGCACATTGATCGGTGCTTACTTTTACAACGAAGAGCCAGCGTATCCTTTGTGGTGATATAAGCATGAAGGGGAATTGTATCAGCCAATATAGCAAGTAGCACATCATCACTATTGCAGTTTGAGTAATTGTTGAGCTCATATAGGTGTGGAGCGCTTACCCGAAGTGGTAATGTTCGCACTGGCCGGCAAGTGATTGGGCAAGCGAGCAAGAGAGGGCCAGATAGCTTTGAGCATCTGAAATGCAATAGTTCATGAGATAATTGATGAACTGACGACTGGAAAGACCGTGCGTACTTGGTACACGCATTCAGAGCCAGTGTAAGTCTGTTCAGGGTGAAAGTCTGCTTTGAAGGTCGCGATGAAAAGACTGACCTGTATGCTAAACCAGAACATTGAAAGTACGACGCGGCTTATGACGCTGAAATAGCTGAACCAGAATCCGAAAGACGATCGGTTGAGGACGGGAAACGGGACATGCAATCGCGCGCCGATGGTCCCTTCGCACCGCTTCAGTCAGCAAATAGTAAGAGCCAGAGAGAAGCGCATTACCATTCAATACCATCACTACAGCAATTAGACAATGTCCTACTGCTATGGCCGGGAGGGCTTGACGCCTGGATGTTTTCGCAATTTAGAACTCGAAGGAGACAAATCCGGCAGTTTTGGGGCGGCCTCACCAAGAAAGTCCTATGGCTAGCATGCTGCTGGCGAGCTCCCAGACTTGAAAAGACACATTGAGAAGACACATCAACATGCGCTCTATAAAAAAGGAACTCAGTATCATACCAGGTGCGTTGGTGGCATCAGAAATCCAGTAAGCCTGAACAACAACAAGTAACTTTCAGACCTAGTATCCTGGGCATGGCAAGTACAAGCAAGAAGCGCACAACGTAGTTCCAGGTAGACCAGGTCCTTTTCTCAACTGGAACAGGGTCCATATCTCTGTTACTCCAACTGTCATTGGGAGCAAACGAGGAGGGTTCGGGTCCCAGCGCCCATGCTGAGCGTTTGACGAGCCGGGAAAAGGACGACATCGATGATCGGTGCAAAAAGAACTCAAACTAACGGTAGACCGTTACATGTCCTTACAGCTAATTGGGAATCTTTAGTCGCGTTTTCGAAATAAGACGAGTCTTTACTTTGTTTGTAGTTTGTTTGCGAAGCGCCACTTTGCTCCACCGGTCCTGAGCCCGATCGTCGCTAGAAAGCAGAGATTTGCGTCTCGTCGTCTTTGGCCGCTAGTACATACTCAATGGTGGAGGCGGCCGGCATTATAATGTGGAGCGAAGTGGTGCTTTACAAACAGAACACCAAACAGAGAAAACTGTAGTCTCATTTCGAAAACACGACTATGTAAAGAATCCCAATTAGGGTGTTTTTGCAGTGATATTTATTGGAGCTCTAAGCCAATCAGCTTGCAGGAACATAAGAAAAATTTCCTCTATTAGCTGTATCACAACATGCTTCCGAGTCAATAGTATTGGGAACTAATAGGAAGGCACGGTGCAGGAGACTCTCAGCCTTGGCAGGCTAACGGTAAGTGCCGAGTGATTCGGCTGCGAAGGGCGCTTGCCGTTGACAGCGAAACGCCTGAGCTTGTTCTTGGCGACCTTGACCTCGTCTCCCGCCGCTGCTCTTGGGCTCTCACAATCGCCTTGTACATCGGATCCTGCACGCCGAGGCACAGCTCGACGCGATATGCCTAAGATGCATTCTGATGCATTTGATGTCATACCATACGAGGTACGAGCGGTGAATCAAGGACGAGCGGACTCATTCTGACGCTGCTCTCTCCAGGACATCCAAGGTGACTGGAAGAAGCTTGGATCCGGGTCATTTGGGAACGTTTACAAGGGTAGGTTTTTCTTCAAATGTCAGGAGTCACCCGATCTAATGTAATCGCACTAGGTAGGTACCTCGGGATAGATGTTGCCATCAAGGAGGTTCTGCCGTCGAATGACTACGATGTCGCCAAATACTTCGAGAGAGAATGGCGATTGATGAAGTGCGTACTTCCTTCTTTTTTACAATTGCTGACTGACCAAAATATCAGGGAGGCCCGCCATCCTAATGTCGTGCTGTACCTTGGTCTGTCGCGCGCACCAGACCCCGATGGTCGCATATTTATCATTTCCGAGTTCATCGATAATGGTTAGTCTTATGCATTTCACTCAAAAGAGTGAGCCTGAAACCTTCGTCGCTTATTCAGGCAATTTGAGGGTATACATTCACGACAAACTGAAACCCTTCCCTTGGCGTCTGCGTCTTTCTTTCGCCATCGATATCGCCCGTGCTCTTGCCTATCTGCACGCTCGAAAATGCATACATCGCGACCTGAAAGGCGAAAATCTTCTCGTCACATCCAATGGACGGCTGAAAATCACGGACTTCGGCTTTGCTCGGATCGCGGCCCGCAACGAGGATGAATCTAAGCGACTTACATTCTGCGGAACAGACTCTTATATGTCTCCCGAAATTCAGTTGGGAGACGAATTCGACCTACCGACGGATATATTCTCATTCGGCGTTATCCTCTGTGAAATCGCGGCTAGGAAGTTAGCGGACGACTATACATTCAAGAGGGCAGCGCCGACATTCGGAATGGACGCACAAGAAGTGCGGAACCGAGCAAGCCCTGGATGTCCAGATGCCTTCATTCAGCTGTGCTTGGACTGTCTGGCAGTGGAGCCTGCTGACCGACCCACGACACTCGTCATATTGGATTGTCTAAATAAGATAGAGGCCGAGGTTTTAGCTCAGTCTCCTGAAAAGGATGATTTGCATGTAGGCAGCGTGAAGTTCATGACGGCAGGGCGACGTCCTACTGCTCCTAGGATACCCAGCTTTGGTATGGGTGTGGGTCCACCCATTCCAACGCCAACGAGCGAAGAGGAGAACACAAGCAGCGATGATGAGCTCATAGAGGCTGTCTTAGGGCTCAATGAAGTGCACTTAGGGAGCGATATGAGCCACAGTGCTTCAAATGGTATGAAAGCGATGCTGTTGTTCAGGTACGGGTTGCTGATTTTTGGCAACAGGCCATGATGCCCTTAGCTCGGGTATCAGTGGAGACCCACTTCTGCAACGGCCGTCTAGCTCCAGCTCTTTCTCGGAATACAGCACAACAGTTATCCGCACGCACACCCCTCAGCCAGCTCCGCCAACTCTTTCTTCTGTGCTCACTGTTCTCCCCGCGCCGTCGACGGATCCAGCACAGGCAGCCGCCACGGCCGAACCCACTGAACCAGTCACTTCACACCCTTCACTTTCCGAGATGTACAACAAAGGATCGTTAATATCGATTGAGTCATATCGTACTGCAACTTCCTCAATCGCGCCTTCGACGGCCCTAGCGACTGAGGGGGGTTCCACTATCCGCCAAGCACCCATGGTGCATAGGTTTACTCTGCTCAGACCTGGAGCTAAGCGTCCGACAGTGGCAAGCTCTGCTGCTAACGGGAGCGCCTCTCCTCCGAAAACCGTCGAGCAGGGATGGAACCCTCTTGATATATTCTTCTCCAGCGGGCTTCTCGTGGCCAAGTGTGATATATGCATGAAGAGGATAGGGTGGAAGCCAGTGCTGGAGTGCGATGACTGTGGTCTCAGGTCTTCATCTTATCTTATCTCTATATCAACTCGATGGCTTATCCTTTCTCTTGTCCAGGACTCACGTCAAATGTGGAGAAGTGGCTCCAATGGACTGTGGGCATCGTTACCAGATCAGACTGACTACTCTTCAAACTGCGTCGCCATTATCAAGAGTAAAGCAAAGCGCTAAATCAGCATCATCTTCCGGAAAGTAACCACGACCAGCAAGACTGTAACTTTATCTTGACACGACCTCACGACACGATTTATCCCTTTTCCCTTCATTTTGGACAATATTGTTTCACTATCACCCATTATATTGTTATCCTAATTTCCATACCAGCCATGAAACACATGTATCTCTTTGAGCATTCTTGATACAGGATAAATATCATGTAAAATGAAAACTGCCCGAGATCTATCACGTTACCCGCATCAAAGGATTCTCTACTAGTACCCGTGTCGTCCTGCTACAGCGCTCGCTCACGTCCTCCTCCTCGATCGGCTCATATCTCTCGTATCATTAAGCCATCACCTTTGAATACACGCCCCGTTACGATCCCACACAAGATCCAGAGCAGCTAGGCCGAAGTAGCTTTTAAGGTAAGTTGCAAAGTCCCGCAGTGAGAGCCTAGGTCTGATGTCGTGTAGTGCACTTGCTGTTGAATGTCCCGACAACAGTATGAAGACTTGAACTATAGGATGCGTCCAAGGTCAAACACATTCCGCTTTCCAAACTGGCGACAGAGGGGAGAGGTCGCTCCGCCAGTGGTTGTCAACCCCACACCGACCCCGACCGCGCCCTTGTCTCTCGATGCCCTCATTTCAGCCCTCAGCCCCCCTGCTGTGCCTAGCTTGGGCCATGCTAGATCACTCGCAAGCATGCTGTCCCTCGTTCAATCACCTCTACCCAAACCTGCCGTATTGAACCCTATACTGGCCGCCCTGTGCGGAGAGCAAGCGCCTCCAGCTCTACAAGTGGCTGGATTTGATATCATAACTGCTTACTGGGAGAGCAGTGGAGCCACAGATCTTGGCACAGCCGACCGGTTATCCTATTTCTCACTTTTCTTAGGTCCAGTTCCTGCATGGTCATACGAATTATGGGAGGCCCGATTTAGAGCTTTGAGAGCACTTAGTTCTTCAGGTGCAGAGATCATAGGAACAGAGGCACCCTTATTGGATCTATTGAAGATATGGGTCGATGGCGCATACCAAGGTCTGTTATCTCCAGATCTGCTGGACCCTGTCGAGAGAGCGGACCGGGAACGCATCATCGAACAGCTTACGCAGAGTATCACGACTGTCGTGGAGAATATGGAGATAGTTGCACGAATCCCGGAACACGAATTAGTAGGGGTACTTCTCTTCTATGGCGAAATGGTAGAGCGGGCGCTTGACCTCCCTTCCGACTTTACGACTCCTGGAATCTCGTCTCCGACATCTGCAACGGACGTCTCTGCTACAGCATCCCCGACAAGACATCATTCACATCGCAGGCACCCTTCGTCTCTAACCTTACCCTCTCTCTCCTCCCAATCGACAATAGCGCCACCCACCGCTCCCGCATTCAAGCATCCAATGGACATTGCTATCAACATCTATATCAATCATTTAACCTCCCAGCTCAAAATTCTAGCACCCGGATATATTGCACTCATTATGCCTCTGTTATTTCGCGCATTGGCTTTCTACGCTTCTCCTCTCCCCAGACTTTCAATCACGGAAAAAACGCCCGAGTCGTCTCCCATCGAGGACAGGATAACGGATACTCTGACGCCGCTACTTGCAGGTCCCTTTTCAACATCCTGCATCGGAATCTTAAAACGATATTTATTCCCACCTCATGCTCTGGATGATGCTGAAAGCTTGATCGCTTGCACCCAGACATCTTTGGGTGCACATAGAACTTTTCGGACACATGTACGCAGACGATTGTACAGCCGGATGGCGCGGGCATTTATCAACCGGGAAAGTTCTTCTGCCTACAATCACACAGGCTCTCCGAGTCATATGAACATGGATCAGACACTCATGGAAAGGGCATGGCCAAAGGATGACATTCATGGCTGGGAAGCTGATCGTTTAGGCCGGACCATCTCCTCCGCTGTCGAAGCGTGGATTACTTGGACCAGCCCCAATCCTTCAGAAGGAGACGAGCTGATATCAGGGAAAGAAAAGATTCTTGACGAGGCAGCTGGTACCCTCAAAGATATCTTCCAGGAGCTCGATATGCGAGATGATGATTCAGTGCTGGATGAAGAATCAGCGTGCGCTGTCGGTGAAACCCTCTACCAACTTGCTACGTATGTACTTGACATAAAGTGTGTTTCATTCACATTGATTCTCTTTGGAAAAGCCCTCTGCTCATTAATTCCTTGCTTTTTTCAAAGAAATGCAGATGGTACGACTTTCATCATTCCGCTCGCCCAGCCCACCGACGCACCGACTCCATTCCTTCGGACTTTAACCTCACTCCTCGCGAGAGATCACACAACCTACCTTAACCCTTTACTCTCAACCATACTGCTCTGCGTGGCAAATCATCTGTCCGACGCTGATACCGCTAAACTCCCCACCGTCATGTTCGAACAGCATGATCTCTCACCCACGTCTCCTGAATGGTTGAGTAACTGGAAAAATCTGCTCGGTAATTCAGGTCTGCTCAGTTCTTCGAGACTCTTGACACGTTCAGCTATCATGAATGCTCTTGAAGCCGTGTATGAATCAGTCAACGATATGCCCAGCTATCGCATGCCGCTAGCCAATGAGATCTTTCAATGCTGCCAACGGCAGGCGGGCAGCAAAGAAGATAGCGAAGGCGACGTTATGTGGCGAATTCTAGGTGAAGAAGTGGTTCTACGGACTGTCGAGGATCAAGGAGGGGTAAATGCAGCCCCTGCAGGGGACACAGTGGACGAACTCCTCACTCTGCTCATCACCGTGGCTGCTGGCCAAGATGATGATGATGATGATGACGACACGATATCCGTGCATGCAGATATTTCTCCGTCATCTCAGCCTCATTCAGCCTTCCCATATAGCTCGCCGCTTCTCTCGAGGATGCAAACGGAATATGCGTCAAAAGACAGAGACTCCAATCTGCCATCTGTTATGGCCATCTTGTCTTCCATTGCCACCGGAAACTCCTCACGATCGCAATCGCAACAGCCTCCCGCTCCAGAAGACCCCGGTCCCGAACCGTCCATAGCTCCACCTAGCGAGAGCTCTACTCTCCCTCGGTCCGTGGGCGCTGTCATAGCACTGATTTCTCTTTTCTGTCAACTCGCGTTCACTCCTCATGCTTCAAAGAAGCAGAATCTTGATGTTGCGGCACGAATTTACGACGTTTTCGTCAATTTGATGACAGGGGCAAAGTCAGTTAAGGCACGGTTGGCCGTATTACAGTTCATGATGCGGACAAGAGCCGACCGCGATCATAGAATGTACTTCGTCGATGCACTATATGACCCCGATGGCCGTAGCTATGCCCTAGCATCCAATGTGGAACGCGTTGCGGGTTCCAAAGAATCCGTCCGGTCGTTACCAGAAGAGCCCACCGGAGACTCTGACTTCCTGCGCAAAGCGCGCGCCAGATTGCCCCAAGAAAGAGATGGAAGGGGCCGCGGCAAAGTGTCTACTTCAGCATCAAGCAGAAGTCGCTCGCGCGTTCCAACACAACCGGTCACTCGTGTAATTACTCCTGCTGTGAAACATCACAAGCCACTCTGGTTCATACCAGAATCCCTTCCCTTCACTGTGGCAGAAGTCGATACACCTAGTGATGGCCTGTTGTCTTACGATCCTACCCGAGAAGAGCACGAACATGTTCTCCAGCTGTCTGATTACCTCACGGCACTCATCAGCCTGATCGAAAAGGATAAAAGTTGGGAAATCCTTTCCTATGTACTTTGTCATCTCCCAGTTCAACTCTCCAACAAGCATCTGTTTTGTGGTCCCAAGTGCCGAGAACTGATGGCTCGGCTACTCAGGACGCTTTGCACCGGTCTCATTTCCGCGAGTCTAGCCTCCGAAATCGACTATTGGCCTCCTGGGCTCAAAGCACGCGATGCTCAGGGGCTAGCATACCACACCATATCGGTGCTGATCAGTTATAAGCGATGTTTTGATATACGGCAGCAGCATCTCCTGGTAGAAGTCCTACAAGCTGGGCTGAATAATGGGCAGTTCAATACCATTTCCTGCTGTCTGCATGGCCTGTCTCTCGCAGCGTTCGAACTCCAGAGCTCCATGAGGAAGTGTTTATCACGGGTATTAGAGAACCTCTCACAAATAATGTCCAATCCGGAATTGGCGGTCCACATTATCAGTTTTCTTTCCATCGTTGGCTCTTTACGAGAACTCCACTCCAACTTCACCGAGGATGACTACAAGATGGTCTTTGGCGTAGCCCTTCAATACTTGCAGCATTACAATAGGCTTGGATCCGCGACGACAATTTCCTGGGCGCTATCTCAACACCTTCGTGTCCTGGCCTATCACACAGTCTATGTGTGGTTCTTGTCCCTAAGACTTCCTGATAGGCCTCGTCATATTCCATATATCACTCGACAACTCCTTCTTGCGAACGAAGGTAGAGATACCGTGGATGAACCAACGGAGGTCTGCTTCGATTGGTTAGCGCGATACACATACGCCAGTGCGGATCCTCGACCTTCGAACTCGCTTTTCAGCGAAATAGTGATGAACCCCACTACGCCTGGAAAGCTCGAAGTGGCCGTCACCGAAAAGACATGGCTTGTAGGAAATTCAGTTGTCACGATTCGGTCGCTGTCTCGACTAGGATGGATTGAGATTCTATCGCGTCGGCCGTCTGGTTATACGAAGTTCTTGTGTCGCGTCGAGAATGTGCCCATGGTGGCCGTCGGAGACCCCGATCCTGATACTATGTCTGTGCCTGCCAGTCTGCTTATGGATCGCGAAAACGCGCAAGTCGCTGCGCCGGCACAGCCTGACACCGCCGGTGATGTGACACCCCAAGCCGCCCCGATGGATACTGCCTCTCAGGTAACTCCTCAGAATCTTGCCAGTTTCCGCATGCTGACTGATGGCATTCGTCAGGACGTTGCAAAAATAGTCCTTCAAGACAATGGCGCGGAAGGACACAGTTCTGCCCGTCCCGACCCTCTTACTGGTTATGTATGGAGTGGTCAGGCGCCCTCTCAGAGGCGGAAACGAGTGAACATTGATCCCTCCTTCTTCGCATTACATCTATCAGCGTATCCAAAAAGTAGCCCTGAGGATCGGGTGATGATTGATTCAGGCTTACTACCTGCCTTTTTCCGCTCTTTGGACCGTATGCCCGTTATCGACACGCATAAGGTCGGTATCATGTATGCTGCACCTGGTCAAACGGACGAACTGGAAATATTACGGAACGAGCATGGTTCTCCAGCTTATACACGGTTCCTGGAGGGTATTGGGAGGCTCATCAACCTCCGAGGGCAGGTTGATGTCTATGCTGGCGGCCTGGATCCTGACATCGACGGGGAATACGCGTATGCGTGGTGGGACGACATTGGCCAAATCCTGTTCCACACTGCCACCATGATGCCTACTAATCCGCACGACCCTCAATGCACCAGTAAGAAAGCGCACATCGGCAACGATTACGTGCGGATCGTGTGGAATGACTCCGGGCTTCCATACAAGTTTGACACGCTGAAGACGCAGTTCCAGTTTGTCAACATTGTCATCGAGCCACACTCCTTGGGCTCCATTGCTGCGTTCTCCAACAACCTTCACGAAAATGAATATTTCAAAATTACTGTCCAGCGCGCCCCCGGCATGACCGACTTCACGCCCATCGGCAACTTCAAGCTCATCTCTGCTGCGAAACTTCCCCACCTCGTGAGGCAGCTGAGCCTGCTAGCCGATTGGTTCGCCTCTATTTTCCGGCACACTAACAACGACACCACCAGAGAAGAAATGACGACGAACTGGCGTTCGCGTTTGCAAGCTATCCACCGATTTCGGGATCGGCTGCCCAAACCCGAAGTCGCAGAACCAGTTGAGGGTGTTTTCGCTCAGGAAGTTCAGAGAGACTTTACGATCGGCTATTGAACGCTAGTCAGCATGTAGCATCCAGGATAACATTGTTGTATTCGTGCTGTATTCGCACGCCCTGTATTCCCCAAACATCCATCCAGGCATCATATACCATTCAAATTCCATTAAATTGCATACATAAGATCTCGGTACATACAAGCTTAATTCTATCAATCGAGAAACGAACAAAAATCACGTCAAGTCAATTACATCTCCGTCTACGGTGGGTCCAGCCGCCATGCTTGAAATAGGCTTGGCCCGCGCGATAGCTCCGCCCGTCTTCTGCGCCTTGTAAATCAGTGTTCCCTGCGCCTGCGCCGCTGCTTTCTTCTCCCGCGCAAGCAGCAGCGGGGCCTTCATCGGCTTGCGCGCAGGTGCCGGCACCTCATCGCCGCTCGATATCTCGATGATCCCCAGGTCCGACACCGGTCGCGCCTTCCGTGGGGGAAGCTTATTCACTGGCTGCTTTGCCCGCACCCGTGGAGGGAGCGGAGACGCAGGTCTGGGCGCCATCTGCTTCGTGCTCCTGCGCGGCGACTTCTGGTGCGCCGCCGTCTCCAACCCAAGCGACATCGCCGCAGGCTCCTTGTGAGTTTGCTTAGAGGACCCCGCTGCGGCAAAGGACGGGCCTACAACGAACGGGTCCATCGACGCGTCCACGTCCATGTCGTCGAACCCGACTGGGAATGGCCGCGGCGCCACCAACCGTGCGCCGGCCCTCCGCGGGGAGAGGCTCTCGCTGATCACGGGGAGCGCGTCCCCAAGATCGGCCTCTGAGTCGCTCGCGTAGCGCGGGCGGTGCGGTATTGGTGGCGGCTTCGCCCGCACCTTCGACCCGCTTGCCTTGCTGGTTTTAGACACGAGGTTCCGCCGAACGGCCGTGGAGTCCATTGAGTCTGCGTCGCTCACATCGACGTACGACGGCGCAGCGGACTTGCCCTTTGGCTTGACTTTGGCTTTGGCAAGGGCGCGCCGCGGGCTGGGGCTGCAATATCCGTCGTCCACCCGTGCAAGCCTGACCATGTCTGCCTCCATCGCGTCATCCGCGCCAATGTATGCAGGAATCTTCCTCAGGGCTACCTTTTTCCGCGGGCTGGGACTGTCGGTAGCTTTCGGTCTGCTGGCCGCTTTAGGCCCCCCCTTAACCTTGAGATTTGCCCGCACGGTCTCCTCATTCATCGAATCATCATCGACCACCTGCACCCTCGCCGCAGGCTTGCTCTTGCCCTTGCTCACCCCCTTCTTCTTCGCGGGGGTCTGATTCTCCCCATCGCTCCCACTCGTCTCCAGCCCCGCGCTCCTCCGCCCCGTCCGAGCGCGCGCCTTCCCCTTCCCCATCTTCTTCTCCGCTTTCGCCCGCATCGCCGCCTCGAAATCGGCCACGAGCGCGGGCTCGACAAGACGCACCATGCACGCGGGTGCCCACATGCGCACGTGTTCCGAGGGGTCCGCGAACTCAGGTTCCTTGCTCATGCCCGGTGTCCTCTTCCTCGCCTTGCCCTTCTTCGCCGGTCTCTTCTTCATTTTCTTCTTCGCGTCCCCGGAATCATCGTCTTCGCTCTCCTCAGATTCGGATGCCGATACGCCATCCGATACGCCCTCGTCGTCCTCTCGCGCAGCGGCATACACGTCGTCCACCTCGGGCCGCTGCCGTTTTCCTTCAATCCCCGCGTTGACGAGTGCGACCAGCTGAGCCGGTGCCACCTCGAGGCGGTACTCGCGCAGCCCGTCCGTGCATGCATGCGTGCGCTCGGAGTGGATGCGCGTGATCAGCGACTCACGCACATCTTTTCCCGCCCCGCTCAAATTCTGGGATCCCTTCGCGGGGGAGGCGAAATGGCGCGCGATCAGGCGCGCGGGCGTGCCGCACTCCTCGGCGTCTCTGTTCCTATTTTTGCGCGGGGTGCTAGGGGGGTTGAGATCGACGGGGAGCAGCGCGCGCACGGCGTCGGCGTCGAGCTCGAGCGCGGCACGGCGCAGGATGCGCGTGACCGCGCCGTCCCAGAGGACGGTCTTGAATCTGGGACCGCATATCTTAGCATCGCTCCATTTATTTTGTATTTTGAATGAGAGAAAGAAAAAGAGCAGAGAAAAGCTGGAAAGGAGAGGCGCCTACGTACCGCTTGACAATGAGCTCGCGCCAGCCCCACTCGAAGTATGTCTCGCATATGCCTGCGATCTTCCCCAGGTCCGGCTCGCGCACCCAGGTGATCTCCTCGCGGTTGCGTGCGGACCTGTTATATGTCTCAGAGGTGACAGGGCGCGTGTAGAGGAGAAGCACGGCGACGTCCGGGAACTCTTCCCGCTTTTCCTTGGCCTTTTTCTTCGTAGTGGGCTCCGAGGGGGCATCGTTGAACGCGAGCAGCACCTTAGCTGTGGCGCTGCGTTTCGAGGGGAGGTGCCCCATACTGTTGCTTTCTAGCTCCAGTGCGACGTCCGTGCGCCAGCCAACCAGCCATGCCTCGAGCTGCGCGCGCCCCTCCACATCGACCTTGCCGTCCTCGCGCACACTTACCAGGTCCTCGCATGCAGCGACGAGCTTGTCGCCGAAACCACACCGGGCAAGCCCGACAGCCACCTTCATTCCGCACCCGGGCAGGCCCTTGTGATAGTCGCCACCGGCTAGCAGCGCGCACAGGATCATCCCGCCGCGCGTTAGCCCGACATCCGCGTGGGCCTCGATGGCACGCGCGGCGAACACGGTGGTGTGGTTTGGGGTGGGCAGGGGCCCAGCGACAGCGTTCCCGGTGAGCGTCGCAGATGCGTTACGGATGACGAGAGTCGCGCCAAAGAGGAAGTTGTCCACGTCGTCGGAGAGCACGCCGTCGATCGCGTGTACACGGTTGAGGTACGCGAGCTCGGCCTCTGCCTCCCCAGGCGCCTGCGCTCTGTAAGCAAGCATTTGGGGTGGAGAAAAGAATGGGACTCACGGTGCGCCACTCGTATCCAAACGCCTCGATAATGGCCTTCATCCCAGTAGTAAGCCAGTGCGCTTCCATCGCGATGCGCTTGCCGCGCTTCACGTTCGGGCGCAGCGGGCCGTCGAAGACAAAAAGCGGGAGGAACGGCGCATTCAGAAGGCGCGCGCAGCGGAAGAAGAGGGTGCGCAGCTCAGGATTCTCGCCCTCGCGGCCGTGCGCGGCATGGAAGAACCACAGCGAGGCGTCGATGCCAATTCGGAAACCACGGTGCGCCGCGTTCAGGATGAATCCGTCGTGTATGGCGATGTGAGACAGCGAGCGCACCTGACCCGCGGGGCGCAGCACGTCCCAAAGACCAGCGACACCCATGAGGAGAAGAAGGAAGGGGTTAGGGTTTCAATTTGATCAAAAGCGCAACATCGCGACAGCAACATCCACGTGACTTGAGCTGTCACGCGAGACGTGACAGCGGCGGGTCATTCTAATTTCTGTAGCTACCTAGCAATTCCAGAATTGGCACGATATACCAGCAATAGAGTGAGCTTCGTTAACGGTTTCATGTTACAATAATTTCACTTCTGAAGTGATCATTCATTATTGCATAATCATCTGCTTCTGCACCATGTCCATTTCAATTTGCAGACCGCTTCGCGCTTTGTTAGAACGTTACAATGGTCCAGTAGGTCGCCTCCAGTTGTCAAATTCTCTTCAGGGTGGGACACACACAATAGCTCGGCTCTCGCAGAACCTCCGGATATCTGGGCGG
>JACXVL010000551.1:0-13858 GCA_014898675.1 Athelia sp. TMB
AAAAGAAGGACCGCGTAATTTGCGCTGTAATTTGAGGCGGGCTGGAACCCCTATCTCGCGCACATACTTTGCGGACCGAAGTCGCGCCATCAGACAAAGAACGCAGGTTCGCACCACAGATGGAAGCCAAATGAACACGATGCATGCAATTCCCAACAAAAAAAACGATGCACATATGCAGTAAAAGTACGATAAGGAATGCGACGAGTATAGACAATAGCAGGAGCAATAGAGACGACTGTAAGAGTAAATGACAAGAAGCTGCTAGCACTCTTGGTATACATGATTATAGGTAGGCAAGCGGTCATCTCGGAAAGGAAGGGGGTCGAGCTCGTACGGATAGAACTGGGAATCTTCAGGTCCCACATAGATATGCAACTGAGGCAACCTGCGCTCCGCCGGAAGGGGTATAGATGCGGGGTCGACAAGCGCCAGGTTCGTCGAAGACCGGATAAGCGACGGTGTGCTGAGAACATCAGACTCGTCGTCTGATGTGTCTTCTATAGCTTCAGGGACTGCAAGGTCTTCAACATCATCTATGTCGTAGTACGGCAAAGGGTCGCGGTACGGCGGTAGGCTGGCATCAAGAGGCGACAAGAGAGAATCGAGCTCGAATGATCGAATGAGAGGTGGATGATATGGGGGATATGGCACAGGGTATGGTACAGCGATAGGTGAAGGATAATAGTGAAGTTGTTGGTTGATGAGGTCGTCTGACGAAGACATGGGTGACATGAGAGGACTGACGGAATCGTCGTCGTCGTCTACAGGGTGGACGGATACATGCACGTCCGAGCCTGTGTCGTCGTCTTCGTCGCCAAGAGTCTCTAGTAGGGAGTCGAGCCAAGCGGCTTCGGACACATTCGAGTCTGCGCCGCTGTTGAGTTTGTATGCGTCGGGGAAGAGAAATGCATCATTCTCCTCGCAGCACACGTCCTCTTCCTCGGTGTCGATTTCGTCGGCGGGATTCACATGGGATATATGGCACTTTTCGAGAGAAATGGTACTGGTGGACGGTGAGGGAGTTGTCGATCGAACGATCGAGTTTTTGAGGAGGACCCAACGGTGCAAGCTGCAGCTGTCCTTGCCACCAACGGACAAGTGCAGCTTCGACCGGGCCAGAGTGGAAAGGTCAGGTATTTCTGTAGACATGATGGTGTGGGGTCGGGGTCGGACGAGCAGTGGAGTATTAGTGTATCTGGGTCGGGAACGCGCCTTAAACCAGGAGTAAGTAGGAGTAACTCCGCAGCTGGAAAGCAAACGTACGGTGATAAGCAGTTTCTACCGTGATATGCGATAAACCAAGTAAGGTTCGAAGAGGATGCTTCCGTTGTTGGAGGTACGGGCAAGCTTGTTAACCATGTTCACTCCAGTATGAGACACGGTTAAGAGGTAGTATATATATGGACTACAGGGGGGGAGGACGACACGATAAGGGGACGAGGATTTAGACCGACATCGTGGTGGTAGTGGTGGTGGTGGTGGTTATGTGGAAAGGGAACGGAGTGGGATGCGACGTTAAGACGCCGTCGGGCCTGGACTTATATGTCCGAGCAGTGACTCAAGTCTCAAACGCTATTCCTACAGCTGCCGCCGCCGATGCACCCTAACAATCACGCAAAATGATGAATCCCCCCATTGCTTTTTGCACGCAATTATACGACACTATTCTCAGCCTTGGTCCATCTCGTCGTCCCGCCTCTCCGCCACCGCCTCCTCGTCTTTCACTGTCTCCAAAAGCTTCTTCAACTTATTGATACTCTTCGGAGAAGTATCACGAGCCACGGCCAGAAGTTGCGCCGACTTCACCTCGTTTCCGACCAATCTATACACCTTAGCTAGCTGGAATACTACGTTCGATTCGTCGGGTGACGAGTCACGAAGGATCTCCAGATCCCGAATGGCGAGCTGTTCCGGAGCAAACGGCATACCGTCAGTACTTGACTCTTATATACATATCCAAATATGGGCAACAGCGTACCTGGTACCGCTTCATAGAGATAAGGATTTTAGCCCGACGGTAACGAACCAACGCATTGTCGGGTGCTAGTCTTTCGGCTCGATCAAACAGGGCCAGTGCTGCATCACGGTCGCCGCGCCTTTCGACAGCCTGAGAAGATAGGGGCCGAATTGAATATTTGATATATCATTGGTCGCGTGACATATTTGGGACTCACCATGCCCACGCATCCCAGGAGCACGGCGTTGTTCGGGTGAATCTCGACCGCCTTGCGGTAGTGATATTCGGCCAGGCGAATCTTGCTCATGCGTAAATAGCAAGTTCCTAAACCATACCTGCAATCACGAGGTGCAGGTTAGTGACGTTGACTCCAGCAGGCGCTAATAAAGTAAGCTCACCAGGCATTATAATGACGTGGATCAGCACGTAATGCGGTCTGGAAGAAGTTGATCGCTTTGTCTAAGTCCTCGTCAATAGACTCATGTCCGCTCAGAGTATACGCATATGCGCAAGTGGGATTCATTTGCGCCGCACGACGGAAGCAAGTCAATGCCTGAGACCTTTCCTTTTGCAGTGAGAACAAATTGCCCACAGCGATCCAGGCTTGAGAAGATCTAGGGTCGATATTGAGTAATTCTTGGGCCAGGAAGGAAAGTTGCACGTTTTGTTGCAGGTGCCATAACAGGGTCGAATATACCTCCATGTCCCAAAGCCGATAGGGCTCCATACCACGAACAGCTTTGAAAGCGCGCTCCGCCTGACTCAAACTTTGAGTCATGGTCAAGTGATTCAGGGATGTTGACGTACCGCAGGGTACTCTTGTCGCTCATAGTGGGCCCTACCAACCATGGCTAGCACTCCAGCTGACCGCTGATGTACGTGTGGCAGAGTGTCCAGCACAGATATACACTTGGCACAGTCAAATAGAGCCAAAGCTTTAGTAGCACTCGCGAACAGTCGCATCAGCTCATATATGTAGTGATCCGCCACTTCGATCTCGTATGCTTCGTGTGCAGCCTGCTCATGAGCTATCGTCCAGTTGTCAGGCGCTGAAGTGTCAGATGCGCCAGAGTGCGCTACAGGTGGTGGAGATGGTGAGAAGACAGCTTCTGGAGGGGCTGTAAAGACGTCGTCTTCTGTTTCTGATTCTGCAGATTGAGACTGTACATTGGCCGGAGGTCGCCGCCGGTCTCGCGTCGGCGGATGCTAGGATAGAGTGAGAACATGTACTGGAAGGCGCAATTACGCGACTTACTTTCGCAGTAGTTTGTTTGGCTCCGTTGCCGCTCAAGAGCCGCGTACTCCGTCGAGTGGCGATATTACTGTTACTATTAGATGAAGGGGGGCGCTCAGCCTTGGCTGCGCCAGCTATGTTCAATCTAGAGGATGTCGAGGACTGAGAACGACGACCGGAAGATGAGAAGAAGTTAGCAAATTTCAAGGCCGGGCGTGCGCGTGCCTTTTTCGGTGGTTCTTCAATGGTCGGTTTGCTCGACTTAATTTTGGAAGGCTGTCGGAGCGTCGGTCGCAGCTTCTTCGGAACGGGACCTGCTTCATCGGCGGACGATAAAGGGCGCGAAGTGGCAGTCTGAAAGGACCCGGAGGCTACTGCTTGTGCTCGGGTGGGTCGTGGAGGCTGAAGAAATGACATGTCTGGAGGACAGAATGATGAGTCGGTAGTGACACTGCGTTGTGATCAGCGTGGATGCGGATGCGAGCCTGCGACAGGGACTCACATAGAGTCGCGTGGAACACCTGGTGGGCCCATGCGAAATGCCTGAGGTGCAGAGGGGTCTGCTTTCCAACCACGGAAAGGGTTTCCCCCATTGTCGGGCTCAGGAGTGAAAAATCCAGCACCCGTGGCGGTGGGTATTTGCTTAATTTGGGCTGGCTCCAGCGGGCCTCTCTTGGTTGGGTGTGGCCGAGGAGGGAACAGTTCGTCAATCTCAGGTATTGATCCTATGGAACGCATATTATGATCATGTTTGGATAAAAATGGTTCAAAATAATTACCAATGGAGCACAGACCATCGAACGCCTCCCATAACAAAGGGTTCAAAGCTAACGCTTGCCTAAAACTAATTGCGGCTTTTTCTGGGATATTGCCCTTCAGCGCTTCTGTTCCCGATCTACAGCGTAAAGCTGCTTCGTCAGGAAACGCTTTGGCGTTTCTCGATCCCATGGAAGCTGCGATGCGTCAGGCCCAAAAACCAAGAGCGAAAGGTCACCGAATAGATGGACGTACACGTTGGCGAATAACCCGCGTTCTGCATGCTCTCCTCTAACGCTTCTCGTGCCTGTCTATGCCTACCCAGTACGGTGCAGCATTTCGCCTTGATCTCTAAACACCCACTACAGCGGGCCTCAACAGGGAGGTCGACAAGATGCATGGCTGAGTAAGTTTGGCCGGCTCGAAGCAGGGCTGTTGCATACAGGTGGCACGCATCATGACTCTTGGGGTCCATGTTATAGTATCTCTCCGCATAAAAGACTGCTGACTTGTGCAGATCGGAGTCGAGACATGACCAAACAAGTGATTGAAATCGTTGGCAAAGGACAGCTGATGGGTTGGCGTCTGACTGCATATGCTCTAGTCTGCTGCATGCGGAACCCTCGGGGCTCGGAATTGACGCGAGAAAAGACGCGGAGGGGAGGACTGATGATTATGCTCGTGAATGAACGGAAAGTTATTGCAGAGTTCACGAACAGATGAGAGGTGGTGGAACAAGCAAGAGGGCGTCAGGTGATCACTCGGTCCGTACTCAGACTCAGAGTTCACCCCCTGTTACGCGTTTCGAACTCTTTCATTTCTACATTATACGACAGTACACGTAAACCATACTCAACATAATCAATGGCCATGCGGGTCCTCGCCTTGTTGCTCTGCGAAATATGACGGTTTAGCCTGTACGTTCCTACAACATGAGGTCTGCATAACTCGCCTGGGATGCATTGAATTGCGTCATCAATCCGTAGCAGAGACACAGCAGCTTCATAGGCAGATTTTAAGCTCTTTACCTTGCTCATGGTAGGTTCCAAAACGCCAGCTGCAACATTGTCCCGTACTTCGCCGTTCATCAGGTCAAGACCGTAGCGTAGGAGAATCTTTTTCGGGTCGCCTGCCGGTGCATTCTGCGCGGCGTTGTGGTAGGACCGGAGCTTGGCGACAAGATCTGTGGAATCTTTTGCTGCATTGACTGCAAGCGTTTTGGGGATTGAAAGGAGTGCACTAGCAAACTCGGCGATAGCCAGTTGCTCTCGAGAGCCCTGGGAAGCTGTTCAGTGGATGGAAAAGGATAACCAAACAAATGTGTACCAGTGTGGTGGCAAAGTTTTCCAGGTAAATGCTCAATGCCGACTCCACCGCCCCACCACCAGGAACAACAGAGCCACTCTCAAGTGTCCGCTTGATAACGGATAATGTGTCGTGCAACGCACGCTCCATCTCATCAAGCATATAGTCATTCGCCCCTCTCAGCACGATCGACGCAGAGCTAACAACCTTGGTCCCTTTGATAAGGATAAGCTCGTCGTCCGATATGCGCTCCTGCACGACTTCGTCGGCGGTACCAAGATAGCTCGCTTCGAAGGTCTCTTCGCCCTCGAGATTTGCAAGGCTAGAGATGAGCTGTCCGCCAGTGGCTTTGGCAATTCGACGCAGATCTTCTTTTCTACAACGTCGAACGGCCATAGCACCGGCCTCTACAAACTCCTTGAGACACAAATCGTCGATGCCTTTTGTTGTAAGTACGACGTTGGCACCAGATGCCAGAATTTTCCGAACACGCTCGAGGGTGATTTCAGACTCGCTGTTTGCGATTAATTAACAGCCTCCAAAGACAAGAAAAGCGTACCGTTTCCTGATTTCTTCCAGCTGATCCGGATCATCCACCAAAATCTGAATACCCAATTGCATTCGGGCCTTCTGAAGATTGATATCCAAGCAAGCGATTTTTGCACCTATTATACGTTTCTTCATGGCTATACAACATCATCAGTACGAATGCAGGCTCGTAGATTTGAGGCAAACCTTGACTGGCGACAGTGCAGTTAAGTGCATATCCTGAAACAAAGAGAGACTCCCGTGCGCTTCTGCCGTGAGCCTTCAGGATATTGACGGCCTTAACAGGATATTTGATGTCACCGCGCAAGTTAATACTCTTGACAGCCAACATGGCATCAACAGCCATAGGCGCAAACAGATCATCGTCACTATATAGAAAGTTGATGCACGTTTTAAAGCATATGATAGGTGGGATTCTTACTTTCCAATGATTTTGCTCGACATTGTCGTCTTTGCGGTGTTGATCAACGCGTCCCGGCCAAGTACATCAACCTTCACGCTCAATTGTTCTTGCATGAACTTTACAGCCTCTCTGCAAGCCAGCCTGTAGCCTGTTATGATCGTGGTGGGGTGTATCTTCGCCTTCACAAGCTCATTTGCGCGGCGCAGAAGTTCGGCAGAGATGATCACAACTGAAGTTGTGCCATCACCAACTTCCTTGTCCTGCTTTTGAGCAAGATCGACGAAAATCTTTCCTGCTGGATGCTCAACAGCGAGGAGGCCTAAGATGGTTGCTCCATCATTGGAGATTGTGACTTCCTGCAGTTTAGTCGATTGGTGTTGTGTAGATGATCGACGGCATTCGCACGCACCCCAATGTTATCGACTAGCATCTTGTCTAGGCCTAAAGGCCCAAGAGAGCTTTTCACGATATTCGCGATTGACTGTGCCGCGATGACTATAAGTTCATCGATTGCGCATTAGCATGCACAGGTTCTCTACACACGAGCAATTCAAACGAACCATTTTGATCGCGGATATCTTGGCCAGATACTCTGTCGCCACCCAGGAATGCACCTGCTCGTGGATCACGTTGGAACATCGTGTGTATGCTGGTGTATGAAGGTCGACGTGCAAAGTGAAAGACGCGAATAAAATTGGGCCAGAAAAGGCAACATCGCTCAGCGCACAGACAGGGGCAAACTTTGCGGTTTGCAAGTTCATCTTAAGCTTATGCAAGTGAACATACGCGCAAAGATGATGCTGGGACACACTGTAAATGAACAAGCTCGGGAGAATTATTTAAATCTCAGTATGTACATGGATGTGTCCGAGAGGAGAGTGTGAATATTATGCAGAAGAAAGAGAAAACAAGAAATGTATGGAACAAAACTGCGGAAGAGTGAAAAGGAAACATTTCCGTGGTATGAAAGTGTGTAGGTAAAGAGCGAGCCATGTCGCAGAAGAGAATGCGGTCCGGTTTGCTTGATTGTGATGCAGATCAAATAATTGGACGTAACATAACAAAGTTCAAAAAACAAAAAAAAGTTCGAGGGAGGACATCATAAGTAGACTTGGGAAGAGCCAAAGACGTCACAGACGAGCTGGATCCAGAGTCAATAGATAGAAAAGATAACTAAGGAAATAGATAGGATGAGGAGATAGAAACGCGGAGTGAAAAGCGGCGTTGATGTCCGTGGGGGGGCATGTTGGGAGTGGAAAGATATAACAAAAACAATTGATGGATGAGTACATAACCAACACCCAGCGATGCAATGCAAGGAAGATAGTCAAACAAGGGTAGCTTGGGATGCGGTTAACTGATTGGCTATAGTTGGATGCTGAGATGATTTTGAAAGCCTGCTGGCGGATGCGAGTAACTGGACTATGATGCGAGAGAACGAGTGTGAGATGCGTGTGGGGCGAACCAGAGCAAAGACAGTGATGAGATCGAGTGGTCGAAAGTCTTGAGATCATGGAGATGGTCGTCGAAGATAGGTTTATTCGTGTTGCGTGTGTCGAGTTACAGAGGAGGACTTCTTGATATAGCGATGAGCGGGCAAGCAGACAGGAGGATGAGCGGAAGCTGGACATCTAGAGGGATATCTAGAGACATCGTGCTTAGTATGCCATGCGAGCAGGGCCGTACGTCTCAGCACGCGCAAAAGGAGCGCGCGAGAGCTTCTTCCCCTTGAACGCGCAATTCCTAGTAGGAGGCGGGCAAGGACTATCGCCAATATCTGTATCATCGTCTTCGCTGTGAAGCGTGGCATTGGCATCCTCGGGAAGTGTAGTCAAATGGTCTTTGCGCCGACTACGAGCAGCATCAGCCGCCGCAAAGAGTTGACCACCCCCACTCGGTGCAGTGATGCGCTTGACCTGCTGCTGGGACATCATGTTCATCTTGACAGCACCTTCGCCGTACGCATAGGACTTTGTGCGGCCGAACTTGGCTTTCCGGAACTGGTCGAGGTCCTCCTTACGGGACAACGCGTGGTTAGGGTCATCCATGGTTACGTAGGCTGGCGGTTCACAGCGCGCGGCACACTCTTTAAAGTACTGGCAGTAGCCACCTTCGAGGATATAGACCTCAGGGTAGTGGATCCTAGGGTACACGTGGTTGTTCATAGCCCTGTCCTTGGAACGTAAATGCTTCGCGCTGGAATATGCACATCAGATATGTTCATAGACGCTGGTTCAAAGACTTACAACGTGGGTGCCCTCTTGACGCTGAACTCGCAGTGGAAAACAAGAATAGTCTTCTTGGCAGGGTCACCGCTGACCGATTGCTTGGGCTTATTAAGAGTGGAGCCCAATAAGAATTCTTCAACACCACTGGTGGTGTTGATGTTAATGGCACCAGGAATATGGCCGCCGTTGTACTCGTAGTCGAAACGACAATCTATAACATGGTACTCAGTGATTTGCGAGTCAAACGAACCATCAAGGAGCTTGTCCATCTACAGTATTGCGTCAGAACAGGTTCTTGGAAGAATGACAAGACGTACGGTTTGAGGGTTGATTCTCATTAATCCATCCTCCCGGACACGATGACAAGGCAGGATTTTGCCGTGTGCCTCGTTATCTCCGAACCCTGGCATCCCTGCGGCCAGGAACTTAGCGGAGGGGCTCTCAAGCACGTCCCTCTTGTTCATAGCAGTCGCACCCGTCAAAGGTCTGAAATCATCTGTCCCGTCGCATCTCCTGATAGTCTTAACCTGCTGGCGCTTAGAGTACGCCTGTGCTGGAGAAGACATATCTGGGCCTTCCATAGAAGACTCGTCTCCAGATATATCTGGCACCTGTCCTGGTATCAGCATCGCAGAGAACGCCCTGCGCGTGGGAGGGAGCCCGCGAGGCTGGGAGACATGCCCATCAGCGACAGGATAGGCGGACTGTGCGCGGTCCATATCCGAGGGTTGCACCATGGCTGAGAAGACCGGCCTCCTGGATCTCTTATTGGGATTGGCGGGAGGAGGACCTAAACCTGCAAGAGATGGTTTGCAGACGAAGGCTGACAAGAGAGGACCACTGGATTTCCTTTCGAGTTTCTTAGCCATCGGAGACGAAGGAGGGGCGGGGGAAGACTCGTCGACTACTCCATGACGGCGAGGGGAGTGAACAGACTCGGGGGACAAAGAGCGGCGCTTTTTGGGAAGGGGTCCTGCGGGGGAGTCATAGCTTTCAGCGGACGACCGCCTGGGAGACGTCGTGTCATAAAACAAATTGTTGAACTGAGTTAGTGTCGGCGCAGCGGAAACAGGAGGAGAAGACAAGAGCGGGTTGGCCCTCGACATCGAACCAGGGACAATGGTGTCGACGTCCATAGCGTCCTCCATATCTTGCGCAGATATAGCTTCCTGAGGCTGACAATCAGGTGCGTGTCAGCCTAGCTCAAAAACCATGCCAGTCCAGATCAAAATAGGAGTCGTTCTCACCTTCGCAAACAAAAACGTCGCTCTATCTTCATCGACTCTAGGAGAGGGGACTGATGCCAGCCATTCGAAAGGAAGTGCCGAACGCTGAATGCGCTTCGGTTGTGATGTTGAATCTCCTGATTTCGAGATAGATATCGTCGGAGGCTGAAGCGTAGGAGTCGCTATATTGCTCATATCACGCCCAAACTCACGAGAAACGGTCGTGGCCGCACGAGGTCGGTTCTTGGGCTTGGAGCTGCTCTCTGCCTTGAAGGGAGCTCGGGTGAAGACAGGATTGGCGGCGGGTGGTAGTGGTGATATATCCATTCGGTCGAAGTGTTCGAGATCGGGTGTAAGGTCAATCGGTGTACGAGGGGGTGAATGCAGGGACATTGTGGAGGCGAACGAGAGTTCGAGGTCTGAAGATAAGAATTCGTCTACATCGTCGCGGGGGCGTGAAAACCGCTGGCTCTTCTTGCGCAGTGGCGCGGCAGGTGGCGCGGCGAGGAAGTTGTTGGATGGGGCGGAGGAGCGGAAGAAACCCATTTTATGGTGATATTCACGGTTGGGCTGAGGAGCTCGTGTTGTCTCTTGTGTGTCCGACGAAAGTCTTTGGGCCGCCAGGATGGTGTGCGACAGTGTGTTAACGAGCACCAAGACCAGTTGGTGTATTCGGTTCGAGTTCAAGGTGAATTTGACAAGAGTAGTGAAATGAACCAGAGCATGTACGAGTCACGGGGTTTAGACAAGGGGGTTGAAGATCGTCAGCACCCGGAACAATGGAGTGGCATGAGAGCAAATACGGACCGGCTCTGTGGCTCTGTGGATGGATCGTGGCCCGTTGCTTTCCTACAGGACAGCGAGCTGTCAAAGAATACAATTGAATCAGCGCCCAGTCTTGTAAATTGTACATGCGATAAACCCGCAATTGTCCCCCAACTACGGCGGCGACATCACATGAGCGCATCCACAACACGTTTATTCGCACACAAGCCCGAGTTGAACGCGCGAACTCACCTTGAGCGTAGCGAATGTGTTAACGGAGGAGGCCGTGCCTGGACGAACACGAAGCAAAGTGAGTATGTGCAACTTAGAATGCAGACCAGCAGGTAGTCAGGAAGGAAGTGTTTCTCACGAGATTTGAACGAAGGGGCAGGCCAAACAACCGTTTGGGGACGTGTGTAGGTCCCCGCCTGCCTCGATTGGAAACGGTCTGGCTGCTTCTGACGTGTGTCGTGAATTGCACTTTTTCCGCAAAGGACTCCTCGCGCGCCAGATATATAGAAAGATGAAAGATATAGGTATAGAAGACGCCTTGATCGACGAGGTATCCTGGGTGAAAACACAAAGAAGAAAGGCAAGGTAAATGCTCCCAGGTATTATGTTCAACTTCACGTGACCGCGACACCCCTTGTTCGACTTTCAGAAATGATGTCGGCTCAGGCCCGACCCTGCTCACGCCACGACCACATGCAATCAGCGCCAAGGAACCGTCATCTATTCGGTCACAACATATCAGGGACACAACTAGAATCTCTGTGACTCCGCGATATTATCCAGCCATCTGTTGGAAACGGTCAGACGCGACGCGACGCGCTTGCGTTCGGATGTTACTTACGGGGGATACACAAACGGCAAGTTATCATAATGCAACTCTGGAAGCTTCTCGGAAATCGTCTTCATCAGCTCGTCAAAGATGACCTAGTCCGCGCCACGGTTCAGCAGGGTCAACGTCTGTCAACGTCGGGGCTTCGGGGTTACGCACCTGGTAACCTGCTGCGTTCGGGTGCAACCCATCGTACAAGTAACGTCCTAGCGCCTGCTCATCCCTGCCAGCTGCGTCATATACAGCAGTCCAAATATCAGCGAGATGCACGCCCTCCTTCTTCGCGACATCCACCACCGCCTCCGCATACTTCTTTGTGGTCTCGAAGTCGCGATCAGCCGGCCTCGGCGGGTCCCGCGACCCCAGATCTGCTGCCCGCATATAGGAGTTGACGGGCGGGGGTGTCATGAGAATGATGTGCGTCGACGGCGAGTGCCACGGGGACGAGGAAGAGGTGATCATCCGGACCATTTTCGTGAGGTTGGCGACAAATTGTGGGATTGGGACATACTGGGGCGACGGCTGGACCGCAGCGTCGTTGGCGCCAAACCAGATGGTGAGTATGCGGACTTTGGGGAGATGCTGCTGTTCGTGTTGTTTGGCAAAGCACTGCAAACATGGCCTGAGTAAACCCCTATTTTGCTCTCAATCTTCACGGCGCACCTTCTCAAATACGGGAAGGCCCCAGTCAGTGTTGTATCCAGACATGCCGCGGTTAATAATATCCAATTTGCGTGCATACTTGTCTGAATTGCCATCATTCAGCCATAGATTACAGTAGAGATCATGCATTGCTGACAGGCCAGCTCCTGGGCAAATCCACCAGCCTTCCAGCCTCCCTGCGTGATAGAATCGCCGAGCAGCATGATCACATCTTGATCAGCGGAAGACATAGTGACTTTGAGCAACGCAGGGAACAGAGAGATAACAAGATGATGACGTCCGTATGTGGCAATCAGATAACCGAAGACGCGCCAAGCCCCTGTACTACGCTACTGCTCTTGATCTTTATCTTCGCACTGAGCGTATCATGATATACTGGTTAGCTTGAACAGTCCATATCCCTGGTCATGACCTGAAAAGTGAGGAGAATGTACCTGGAGTACATCTCAGATACCTCATCGGCTGCCATGCTCGTCCAAGATTCGCAATTCGCGACTTCATACTATCCATGTGCCATGTACACTTCATCAGATCTGTGCAATTAATCCTTGGATACCCGCTATTTTCCCTTACGGATACGACTCTTACATCGCCAAGCTTATGAGACGAATCTCGTCGGCAGTCCGACGCAAGGTGGGCACACAAAGCTGGCAATATGCATCTCAGAGTCTCGCATATAGTTTGATTTCCTTGAAATTTCGGAGATTGGGTTTGATCTTGACAGTGATTCCAGTGATCACCGTCAAGATCAGACAGAATCGCCACTCGGAAGAGACCATTGCGAGACGTGCCACTGATCTGCTTCCTTGAGACCCACTGTCATGTAGCTGTAGAGTAGGTGAATTAGTCGGAACATCATAGGCACTAATTTTACGCGTTCTTCATTCACGGATTATCATTCACTCAGCATCAGGATCAACCCTTATAACCACCTTGCCTCTCGCCCGATGGCTCATGATTCGCTCGTACGCCTTCAGCGTATCCTCCAGGGCGAACACCGAGTCCACGGTGGGTTTGAGCTTGCCTAATGTGCCAATGAGCATTTACGATTTATCGGGTCATGGTGTAACACACCTTCTGCGATGAGGTCTCTGATCGCATACAGGTCGTCTTTGCTGTGCCTCACGAAGACCGTCCTAGTAAATTTTATCAGACTAAGCGCAAGAACAACACATGAAGACTAACCTGAAAGCAGCGGGCACGCCGCCCAGCCACCTGGGGCGCAGATAGCCGTGGAAGAGCAGACCGAGCGCTTGCGCGTTCAGCTCGTTGGGGCTCACGCTCACATAGCAGCCATTAGGCGCCAGGTATAGGCGAGAATGTTTGTACAGGGAGGAATCCGAGAGGCCAACTGCGTCGAAGATGACGTGGAACTTCGGCGAAGGCGGGTTCGTGATGAGCGCCTGATGAAGCGGGCCTGCAGTATAATCAATGAACTAGAAAAGTCGACTTAGCCAAGGCAATGCTCGGATTTGTGAAAAATTGCATGCCTCGTCTGCGCCCAGACTTCTCACGTATTCTTCGTTTTTGGAGCTTGCGGTGGCTACGACCTTGCACCCCTTGGCCTTGGCCATCTGTATGGCGAAACCTCCGACACTGGAGCTCCCGCCATTCACGAGTATAGTTTGCCCGGGCTCTACCTTCCCTACTTGAAAAAGGCCCTGCCAGGCTGTCTGCCCCGCAAGTGTAAATCCAGCTGCCTCGGTGAATGAGACAGTAGGCGGAAGAGGCGCAAGGCAAGATGCAGGCATGCGGGTGTACTGCGTGATAGCACCTTGTTGCGTCTTCCTCTGAAGCTCGACCTCAATATATCCAAATACGCTGTCTCCGACCTTGAGCTCTGTTTTGGTGTCCTTGTGGATATCTACAATTACACCGGAAAGGTCATGTTCAGCTGGGTATGGCCGACCGCCGGATAAGATGTTTGG
>JACXVL010000552.1:13880-38069 GCA_014898675.1 Athelia sp. TMB
TGTCGAGACATGAAGTCGAACATCCTTGCGCCACATGTCACGTGTTACTTTGCTTACCTCGCGCGATTAGATATATCTCTTCCTCAGTCGTTCTATCACAACGTCTGAGGTAAGAGTTCATACACACATTCTTCTATATTACTTTTCTAACATACCTACAGTATATTGTACAGGTATGATAATACAAGAGTCGTTCTATCACAACGTCTGAGTATATTGTACAGGTTCTAACACATCAGTCCACAACTTCATCAAGTCCGTGTTGCCCATCCCCCGGTTTAGCCTAGCTCTCTAAGGCGCTTTCTAAGAAGACTGAATACAAGACAAAATGTCCTTTGCGCCACTGACCCCTTGCGCCCGCCCATTAGTACCTCCCCACCTCCCCGGATGGTCCAGCGCATTCTTTCGATCAACGTTAACGTACTATGTGCATATGGCTAGTACTTGTGCTCGTGACCCTTTAATGCTGCCTAAGGCTTCTGTGATCCACCCTTTGGGCCGCCAGATAACGTTCAGATTCACCTGCCGTGAGTTGCGTGCGCTCAACATACATCATGCTCTGCACTCAGGACACGGCATACACGAGCGCGTCTCCAAGGTCTCCGTCCAAACTTCGAGTGGCCTTTTTCAATTTAAATGGGAGGAAGTTCCTTCCTTAACTAGCGTCCAGAAATCTAGATGGCCACGAGCGCATGGATGCTTGAGAACACGTGTACCCATAGTCCGCGACGAAGCCTGTTTTGGACCATGGTTCGAGTTTAACATATATCACCACTGATGGGACTCATTTCTCTAGCGAAGAAGAGCCGAATAGAGTCGAAATAGGAATTCGTTACATGAGGCTCCCGAGTAACGAGCCAAATGAGAACATCATGATTTATAGCAGAATGCATATAACTGGGAATCGCGAGATTTGCTTTACCACTCCCCTCCCCACCCGTCACCCAAATACCTCACCGCACTCAAATAACAATGGTCAATCTCTCATCCTTTGTGGTCTTGGCATGCGCATCAGTGATTCTCGCATGGCCTGCTAAACTCTACTCCGACACCGAATGCACGGAGATACTCCAAACTTGGAACAGAACGCAAGAGAATTTCTGCTTCGATGCCACCGGTACCAAGTCGTACCGCGGATCGCTAGACGGTCCCTCTCAAGGTCAGATTCATCAAGATACCTCCAGCGCTAGAGAAACTGATGCCTGGAACAGAGATCAGGTTCTATACTGACGACATTCGATGCTTCAGCGACTCGCAGGTTGCGGCTTCCTTCGCCCCTGGTGTTGATACGGGATGTGTCGTTGTTGACCCCATAGTATGTAATTTCTTTGAGTTCGTCGTTCTGTCTACGTGCTTGCGCATATTCATTTCTTGTTGCAGTATTTAAGGGGGCCAATTATTTCGGCAAAGGTTAGCAAGGTTATTGAGTTCCAGGATCGTGCTCCGGACGACGTCTAGGCATCGCCATTACAAATTACTTATAAACCCATTCTACAAAGCATTATTATGTCGCTTGGCGTAAATCTCTGTGACTAATGAAAGCACTATTTGAGTATGGCAAGTGATACAGAGGATATACACAGGTGCTACATAGGATGTCAAACGGTGGGCAGGCGAACCGGGCTGGACAACTAGGGTCCTGCAAAGTCTCGGCGTATGATGACAGAGATGGACGACATTGCTCGAGCTCGCGCCATTGACAATACTAGTGACTCGATGCAGATAAATCGGCGACAGCTGAGTCGTATCACTAAAATCATGAACACCCCTGTCTGCGGTAATGTGGAATGTCCGATGCTGCAGCGCATCTGGGAAGGGGGGGATGGTCCAGTTGGACGTCTACATTGACTGTGCGTGGGTAGTTGGACTGTACTTATCTTGCCGGGCAGGTGCAAAATACGATACATATATCAAAGTAACTCTATATTAATCATCCATGGTAGATAGGCAAGTGAAGCTAATACCAGTCCTGTCATGTCGCGAAATGTAGATTGTTTGTGAGTAAAGTAGTGACCTCCGCCTCTGCTTCCCGTCCACTCGCTGATAGACACTTAGAAAATCGCCGCAAGGCATCTGACAGATCAGAGGTGAATATTTTCGGCCGCTCTGCTGCAAGAGCCCTGTATAAACCAATGGACTCCTGAATCACTTCCAGAGCTTCTTTGTGACGACCAAAACGAGAAAGATCAAAGGATAGGTTGTACAGAGATACTGCAAGTTTGGCATTAAATGCCGCCGGCCGCTCCGCCGCGAGAGTCCGGCGCAGTCCCACGGCCTCCTGATTCGCCACTAAGGCCTCGTCGTGTCGACCGAGATTTGACAAGTCGACGGAGAAGCTGTTGAGTGATTCGGCGAGGGCGCCATTGAAAGCTGCCGGTCGCTCCGCCGCAAGAGCCCGGCGCAGCCCCACGGCCTCCTGAATTGCCGCTAGAGCCTCTTCGTGTCGACCGTGATCTGACAAGCGAATCGAGAGGCCGTTGAGTGAGGTGGCGAGGTCGGCATTGAAAGCCTCTGGTCGCTTCGCCGCGAGAGCCCGGTGCCGCCCGACGGCCTCCTGGATTACCGCTAGAGCCTCTTCGTGTCGACCGTGACTTGACAAGTCGATGGAGAGGTTGTGGAGTGATTCGGCGAGGTCGGCGCTGAAAGCTTCGGGTCGCTCCGCTGCGAGAGCTCGGCGCAGCCCCACGGCCTCCTGAGTCGCCGCTAGAGCGTCTTTGTGTCGACCAAGATCTGACATGTAAACTGAGAGGTTGCTGAGTGAGTCAGCTAGCTTTTCAGTTGTGTCCACAGTCTCTGGTTGCTCTCCCGTGACATTCTGCCGCCGATGCATGGTTTGCCGAACTTTAATCATAGCCGCATTTCTCTTGCCAATATTTGACAAGCGATGAAAAATACTATCAAGTGGCGTGGCGTGCTTGGGTTTCGCTGGTGGCTGTGCAAGGACTCGGCGCAAATGCACAGAATCCTCGCTTGCCACCAACGCTTCTTCAAGACGACCTTCGTGGCGCAGTCTAACGGCCAGGTTATGTAGTGTTTCTGCTTGTGATGTCTCATCATATAGTCCTAAAAATTCATTGCCATGACCCTGACAATGATGGATTACTACAATGACCTCGGTTGACGAGACAAACGACTCACCTTTGCCCAACGCCAGGCAGGTAGTGTTCCGACAAACGTACTTGTGGAGGCTACTACCTCGATAGACGTGCTGTGGTAGTGTGGTAAAAACTCTCGGAGAAGTTCTGCGATTGCGATAGTGGGGCTTTGGATATCACAGATGTGATCACTCCAAGATTCGCATCCATACTGGAGCTGTTCAGAGAGACCAGTGAGCCTTGGGATGCCGGGCCGGTCATCGTCATTTTCGGCGAGGTATCCTACGCCAGTGATGGGCGCAGCTATCATTTCACGAACCATTGTCCGAAGGCATAGCTCTGCAAGCTTCTGACTGTGCGCTTGCTCCGATAGAAAGAACTTCTCTGTGTTGACGCTTTCGGCGGCACTGGCTGTGACAAACTCGCGGAATGAGAGGTGGAGAGTGCGAATGGGCTCGTGCTCGTGCTGCAATCCCACAAGAACCGATCCGAATCGTTGAGGTAGACGTCCAAGTGATAGTTCTTGGCTACCGCCATGCAATGCGCGGAGCGCGGCTAGCGACAGCGGCCGCTTGACGGCCATTATAGACCCCATGAAAAGCGCATAGCCTTCGCGGAAGTCTGGGTCATTCCAGTCGCCGCAGACTTCCAGGATGGTGGCATAAAGTTCATTGATCTTCTTGGTGGGCTCTAGAGTTCGACCGTGTGCGACAGAGCTCGATAGCAGGGCACGGAGTTTCTCTCTGGGCTGGTAAGCGCTCCGAAGGTAACCAAACATGGTAGCTATCCAAATGAAATGCCCCTCCGTCTTGACCTTCAAATCACGAATCAAGGGTTCGTCGGGCCATGGCGTCCCCATCTGCGAGCATATCACGTCGTCCCGCACCATAGAATCGATATAAGTGGCAATGTCGTGCTGGCTTTCGGCAGAATTGATATCCAGGGTATGTGGCGTGATATGTTCCCTGTCGCAAAGAAACTGCTCAATCACTCTCGTTGGCCGCGCTGTAATGAAAATACGAATATGCGCAGGAAGCTTTGCGACCTCGTCACGAAGTATAGTGAGCAAGTCGGTGCTCGCTTCATCAGGCACAGCTTCATCCAGTGCGTCGATGACCAGTATGATTGGATGATCGGTTTGATGCCGTTGCAGAGGGCCCGCAATGAATGCCTCGAATTGGCGTGATAGATGCGCCGAAGCCAGCGCAGGCTCTTCCTCCAGAGTCGCGGCAATATCTGCGGCGATAGCGGGGTAAAGGCCAGCGATATCGCGGGCAATCGTGCTGAAGAGTAACCGAGGGGTGTTGCGGGAGGCGTCCGCGCGATCGAAGAAGAAGGCCGAGGCCAGCAAACCAGCTGCTTTCAGTGCTTGTGCGACGGCGTTGGATACTGCCGTTTTGCCGCAGCCTGCGACGCCCTTCAAGCAGAAGATGCGCCGATTGTCGCACGACCGTGCCCAATCGTGAACCAGGGAGAGCAGGGTGATTCGCGTTCCAGGTAAACAGGCCAGTGTTGGGTTCCAAGAGGCCCCTTCCGCATATGGAAGCTTGTCCAAAGCTGACAATCCTTTGATCTTGGCGACTAAGATTGCTTTTAGCGTGTGCAAGGTTAAGCATTCGCTATGAGCACTGACCTATCTCAGATTCATCGGCCCCGTAAGTCGTGTGGTTGTAATTGCCGGCTACGTTGGTAATGACACCCCCGACCGTTCCATAGGTTTGAAATGTCTGGGGAATGTACTGTCAGAAAAATGGGCTCTTATCAGACAAGATGATATGCACGGTACATACCGCACCTCCTGCTAGCGCCATGGTCGAAGGGAAATGATGATGGGAAAGGAAAGGAACTGGTAGTCAGAGCAAGAGGGTGGACACAGGTGTTTAGCCGGGAATTGTGCCTGCAAAATCGTGATTGAGAGGCGAGTAAATGGAGAACGTCGACTTGACGACGCTGGTGTCGCCGTGCTCGATGTTTGTTGCGCGAAAAGCTCACCGTGAGGAAAGAGACGACCAGCGCTCGTTGATACTGGAGGGCGCGCGTAACCTCGGCCCGGGAAACCCGGACATAGCGACGGCCACGGTTTTACGTCTGGTCGGTGGCGCACGATGTTCGAAAGTCAGTTTGCGAGCCTGCAAGCCGTTACAGCAATTGGCACCATGTTAGTCGCATTCCCTCTGCAGAAAGGGAACTGATACGTGCCCCAAAACATGAAGATTTCTATGGGTAGTTTGCGGATCGCGACGCACCAGCCAAAGAACCGTGGAACGCAGGACATGCATATAGTAGCTATACAACACGATTACCGGCCAATAAACTATGCATCGGGCACTGCAGCAGCACACAAAGAACGCAGTATAGGAGATAAAAACGAAATCGAGCCCAAAACCCCAACCCCACCAACCAACCCACCCAACCCTACGCGCGTATCCGCCACCCATCCCCCTTCCTTCCCACGCGGCCGACGCCGCCGAACCCCTCCCTGACCACGAGCCACAGCCCCGTGCAGCTGATCACGTCCTTGATCTCCTCCGCGGTGAGCACGAGCCCGCCCGCCGCCGCGCCGCCGCGCCGGTGCACCGCGGCGCGCTCGACGTCGATGTCCGGGAGGGGATACGGGATCTTGAGCATCGAGACGACCTTCGGGTGGTGCGGCGTCGGCGAGAGCGTGCCGATCTTCAGGCGGATGCTCGTGGGCGGGGCGCTGGCGGCGGGGGCGGGGGAGGAGGGGAGGCGGCGCACGGCGAGCGCGCACGTCCACGGCGTCTCGCTGTCCTCGGGGTCGCTCTCGTCCCCGCTGTCCGCGCCGTCGTCGTCGTGCGGCGGCGAGTGCCCGTGCGAGTCGCTCGTCGCCGTCTGCTGGCTCATCATCGACAGCCGGTTCCGCCCCCCTTCCGCCACACCCAGTCTTTCTCTGTCCCTCCTCTCCCCGCCGCTCCCAACACTATCCTGCCGCCGCCCGCCGCCCCCCCTTTTCCGCCCCGCGCCCGTCCGCCCGCGCGTCCACTCAAACCTTACTTCCACGAGCCCCGCCACCCCCCGCTCCCCCGCGCCGTCCTTCCCCAGCGCGCGCACGCGCCCGCCGAGCGCGAGCAGCCCCGTGTCCGCGCCCTTCAGCCAGCGCCGCACGACCCACACGTACTTCCCCGGGCGCCCGACGGGCGGGTGCGCGGGCGACGCGAACGTCGGCGTGATCCCCAGGATCGGCGGGCGCAGCGCGGGCGTGTTCGCCTCCGCGAGCGGGGACTGCGGGAGCGGGGACGCGGGCAAAGGGAAGCCGGTGGGCGTGAGGGGCGTGTTGGGGAGCGCGAGGGAGGTGCGCGGGGAGTCGAGCGTCACTGTCGCGGAGGAGCCTAAACCAGAATCAGTCAGCTCGCGGCAGGGGAAGGGGTGGGGGGAAGCGGCAAAGCGTACCTGGGGACGCGGCGATGCTCGCGGGGCGCGCGCCGCGGCGGAACATCTTCCCGAACATCTTCCTCGCGCCGGTCGGCGTCGCGGTCGGCGTCAGCAGGCCCGAGTCGGGCGCGCGCGTCGGGGTGGCGGCGGTCGACGCGGGCGGCGAGGGCGAGGCCGAGCCGGTGCCGTGCGAGAGCGCGCTGCCCGGCTGGTCGATGCTCGTGCGCGCGCTGCCGCCCCCGCTGCCGGGGCTGACCGCGCTGTCGAAGGCGTCGCCCCACACTTCTACGGGCTGCGAAGACATCATTAGCGCGCGAACTAGCGGGGAGGAGGGGGAGTGGGCGCACCTCGAGGGTGGCGAGCCCGAGGATCTCGACGCCGCGGCCCTTGAACTTGGCGACCTTGGCGTCCGTGCCCGCATCGACGACCGTGTTCGTGAGCACGTTGTGTGCCTGGAGGTTGTATAGCGGGATGATCATCCTCCTTCCACTGCCACTGGTCCCGTTCGACGCATATGACGATATGGACGAATTGCTCGCGGATGGCTGGGAGTAGGCGCTTTGGGAGGACTGAGACGACTGCACGCGGGTGAGCTCGGTGTCGTCGCCGGAGGGCGTGGTGGGGCGCGAGGAGGCGTCGGAGGCGGCCCGCGTCTTGGCAGAGGGCGGGACGAGCTGGACCTGGAGGTTGAGCGGGTGGTTGTTTTTCGCGGGCGGCGGGCGGACGAAGATGAATGTCTGCGGGTGCGTTAGCTGGGTCGGCCGGAAGGGGGCACAGGGTTCGGCGGGCAGCGCTGGCGCATCCTCGGGAGTGCGCATACAGCCCCGCCGCCCCGCCAGACTGGCGCTTGTGCTCACCTCGTTCGCGGGCTTCTCCTTCCTCGCCTTCTTCTTCGCCTCGCCTGCGTGCTCGCCCGCGTCCTCGGGCTTCGGGGCGGGGTGCTGCTGGAGCTGCTTGTTTTCCTCGTGGATGTTCGGGGTGGCGGTGCGGGCGTGGCTGTCGCCGAGCTGCAGCGCCGAGGGCAGGAACTGGGAGAAGCTCTGCAGCATAAGTCGCTGCGCTGGTAGGGGAACGTGGAGGGGAGATGATCTCGTGAGCTGTGCGTCTGCGATGACATGCTTTTATACAGGATCGTGTACGTGATAAACGCGGCATCTGTCATCAGCCCACTTTCTCTTTTCATAGATCGTTATCCGCCGCAGATCATACCCTCAGGCACATCGGGGCATTCCACACATTTGCAGCTGCTCTACATGTCGGAATCGCCTTCCACAATGCGCTTTTATTGGCGGTTTATCGCTGCTCGATGGCTGCCTGGCGGACGGGAAGTCATTACGCGGCGTTGCGCTTATCGGGCTCTATTGTACATCACCACGGCCGGGGCCGTCTTGATTGGCACTCTCCCTTCACATCCTCACCGTTCGGCTTACATATTATAGGTGCACCTCGGGGAGAAAAATTTAAATAATTTAAATAATTTAAATAGTTTAATTGCCCCGGAGGCCTCTGAGGTAGTGCGAGGATGGCACGCGTTTTAAGTTTTAAACTCCGCTAGGTTTTCAAACTCAGTTAGGTCCTATGAAAGGTGCACCTATAGTATGAGAGCCCACCGTTCTCCGACTTACCGTCGGACTTTCGGTCAGGAGACCCATTTCTCGACATACACTCGGACAAAAGGGGCGACCTGAGACGGCCAGAACCCGAAGCTTACGTGTTGGCATGCAGTCAGCGCGGTGGCGTATGCGGTCATAGGGGTGTCGCGGCGATGGCGCTCGGCGACAAGATCGACCAGCCCATTACATAATATTGTCCCGCACACCGACGGGGGCCGACTGGCGCGACTCTGGCTCGTCCACCGACCAATACTACCCAGGCGTGACTGGTACTATCGACAGCTCTGATCCTACACCCTAGATCTTCCTTACACAGCCCATCGCTTCCCCACCACCTGCACCTGCCTCAGCGTCTGACGTTTGGCGAGCCCGCAGTCCGCGGCTATAGCTGCGCATGTCTCCCTGCACGGGCCTGCTGCCATCACCACCAACCTTACTTGCTCTTTGTTCGATGCGACACCCAAACATCTCTCCGCAGCGGCGCCGCTTGATCCTCGGAGAACTCGGCCAGTTGCCAGTGTTTGCTCACCATCAAGCCCAGCCCAACACGCGTCTTGGCCGTATCGCGGGTGACTGCACAGTAAGTAGGTATGTGAACTCGGTGCAGTCCACAAATATACTGCTCAGCCAGATCCCACCGCGTATACACCCGCTCTCAGAGGCTCGACGCAGCCCCATGCCAGCCGGATCGTGGGTAGCACATCCTAAAATTATATGGTCGCATATGCACATTGTGACGCGAGGCGACAGCTGCACTTCGAGTTCTTCACGAGGGTCATGCGGACGCACCGCCTGCGTCATTAGCGCACCCGCCGCAACGCAGCACATATACCCTGCCCTCGGAGGGCCAGCGCAGCCGAACGCCAGCGCGCCGGAGCGCGGGTAGCACATTCTGCTCAAACGTACATGGTCGCATAGGCACCTTCGCCACAAGAAAACAGCTGCGCTTCGAAATATCGACATCAATGCGGGACGCACGCCGGAGTCATCAGCATCCGCGACGTCGTTTGACCGCAGTGAATGCTAAATCGCGCTGCGCCGCAGCCCTCGTTGGTCCGCCGATTCAGCCTGATCGCTTGCTCTTTCTGATTTGCTTGCGTCTCAGATCTCAGGGTGCGTGCGTGTTCTCCTCGATGCGTGGACGTGATGAATGGGCCGATTGGATCACTGCCGTATTCAAGCTCCAGCGCACCCCGCCATCGCGCCATTCCCTCAGTGTGCGATACCGTGGCGCACTAGGTGCTCAACGAGCTCGAGATCTAGCTAACTTGAGAAAGTGGTATGCTCATGTATATTTTATAGGCCCAATATATGCGTTGCAGCCATGACCCCTCAAACAGAATATCGGTAGCTGTTAGCTTCTCGCGAAATAACCTGCGCCTCCTCTGCACGTCCATTCGCCGACAGACACTCGGCTAACCACTCCAAAACAATTAGTACTCCGGAAGTGTGCACCGCTGGGCGCTCTGTGGCGAGAGCCCGGTACAGACTTGCGGCCTCCTCACCCGCCAGCAGAACTTCTTCGTGCCACCCGAGTCCTGACAAGCGGAGGGAGAGGTTGTAGAGTGATTGAGCAAGGTCGGTATTGAAAGCCTGCGGTCGCTCTGCCGCGAGAGTCCGGCGCATACTCACGGCCTCCTGGATCACCGTCAGAGCCTCTTCGCGCCGCCCAAGATTCGACAAGCAATTCGAGAGGTTGTGGAGTGATTGAGCAAGGTCGGCATTGAAAACCTGTGGTCGCTCTGCCGCGAGAGTCCGGTGCAGACGCACGGCCTCCTGGATCACCGTCAGAGCCTCTTCACGCTGGCCGAGCTCTGACAAGTATGTCGAGAGGTCACTCAGTGATGCAGCAAGGTCGGTGTTGAAAATCTGTGGTCGCTCTGCCGCGAGAGTCCGGTGCAGACTCACGGCCTCCTGGGTCGCTGTCAGAGCCTCTTCGCGTTGGCCGAGCTCTGACAAGGATCTCGAGAGGTTATTCAGTGATGCAGCAAGGTCGGCATTGAAAGCCTGTGGTCGCTCTACCGCGAGGCTCCGGTGCAGACCCATTGTCTCTTGGATCACCATCAGAGCTTCTTCGCGTTGGCCAAGATCTGACAAGAATTTCGAGAGGTTGCCGAGTGATGAAGCAAGGTCGGCATTGATAGCCTGTGGTCGCTCTGCCGCGAGAGTCCGGCACAGACTCACGGCCTCCTGGATCACCGTCAGAGCCTCTTCGCGTTGGCCGAGCTTTGACAAGCAGGTCGAGAGGTTGTTGAGTGATCGAGCAAGTTTGGCATTGAAAGCGTCTGGTTGATGTGTCGCGAGCGCTCGACGCAAATGCACTGAATCGTCAATTGCTGCTAAAGCTTCTTCCAGACGCCCTGCGTACCCCAGCCGGCTGGAAAGTGCAAACAATGTCTTTGCCTGCAATGCGTCATCATACAACTCGCTAAGCTCTATGCCATAGTTCTGACAGTAGCGTGTTAGTAGGACTCTAGTTGCGACAGCAAGACATTAGACACTCACTTTCAGCCAGCGCCAGACCGACAGTGATCCCTTGAAGGAGCTTGTGGATGCTACTATCTCGATAGCAGTGGTGCAGTGGTACGGCAAAAAATCACGCATAATTTTTACCACTGCGACAGTAGGACTCTCGATATCGCAGACATGGTCACCCCAAGATTCACAGCCATACAGCAGCTGCTCAGAGACTCCGGCGAGCTTGGGAATGCCGGGCTCGTCGTCTTCGTCTCTAGCAAGATAGCCTGTACCGGTAACGGGTGCAGCTGTCAGTTCACGAACAATCGTGCGAAGGCAAAGCTCCGCAAGCTGGCAACTATAATCTTTCTCTGATAGGAAAAACTTCCGTGTGTCAGCTCTTTCAGCGGCACGAGCCGTGACAAATTCACGGAACGAGAGGTGTAGGGTGTGAATGGGCTCGTGCTCATTGTACAACCCCACTAGAACTGATCCAAACCGCTGGGGCAAACGATCCAGCAATAACTCCTGGTTTTCGCCGTGCAAGGAACGGAGAGCCGCAAGCGATAGAGGTCGCTTGACGGCCGTGATGGCGCCCATGAAAATCGCGTAGTCTTCGCAGAATTCTGGGTCATCCCAATCACCGCAGTCCTCGAGAATGGTTGCATACAAAGCATCTATTTTCTTGGTCGGTTCATGGGGGCCTGGCGGGAGGGATTTTGAGAGAAGTGCGCGCAATTTGGCTCTCGGCTTGTGAGAGCTGCGCAGGTACGCGAAAACTGTGGCTATCCATATGAATAGGCCTTCCGCCATGATCTTCAAGTCGTGGATCAGACCTTCGTCCGGCCATGGAGTCCCCATCTGCGAACTGATCGCAACATCCCGTACCATGACATCGACGAAAATTGCAATATCCTGATGATTTTCAGAAGAGTCGATATCTAGGAGAAGGAAAGAGACATAGTCGCTCGCTGACAGAAAGCGCTCGATATTCCTCATCGGGCGCGATGTCAAGAATAGTCTAAAGTTTGGAAGCTTCGTAATCTCATCCCGAAGTATAGGGAGCAAGTCAGTATCTCCATCATCAGAAACAGCTTCGTCCAAACCGTCAATTACCACGACTATCTGTCGATCAATTGGATGACGGCGCAGAGGGCCTGCAATAAATGCCTCGAATTGACGAGAGACATCCGCCGAGGCCAGCGCAGGCTCTTTCTCCAGACTGTCACTGATATCCGCAGCGATAGCGGAGTAGAGAGCGGCGATGTCACGTGCAATTGTAGAGAAGAGCAATCGAGGGGTATTGCGAGAATTGGACTCGCGATCAAAGAAAAAACATGAGGTTAAGAGGCCACAGTCTTGAAGTACTTTGGCGATTGCGTGGGAAATGGCGCTTTTGCCTGATCCCGCGACGCCTTTCAGCAAGAGAATATTGTGTTGATCTCGTGAGCGCGACCAGTCAAGAATCAAAGAGAGCGTGGCAACTCGCGTGCCAGGCAAGCACCCGAGTGTCGTACTCCAAGATGCACCTTCTGCATATGGAAGTCTTTCCAGCGCTGATGTTTTTGGTTTTAGCTGAGAAGATACACCATTCGCATGCTCAAGGTGACGCTGACCTGACTGGCCATCATGCGTGTTGTAGTCACGTGCTACATTTATGACGGTTCCCCCAGATGTGGCACTTGTGTTGAATACCTATGATTCGGTTGTATAGTGCTTATTTTTAGGAGAAGTAAACGGCTTACTAGCGATGCACTTTGAAACGGCTCGTTATCTTCGGAGGTGGGGGAATCCTGAACGGCGGCCCTAGTAGTATTGCTGACCTCAGATATCGAGTCCTCCTTGTAACGTTCTATGATGTGTGCAAGGAATTGCTTGAGATCCGCTGTATCTGCTGGTGTGGAGGTAGGCTGAGACTGACATAAGTTCATACAAAGCGGGAACATATTACAGTTGTCAAACGTACGCCGCAGTTGAAGTGATTTAGTGCGGCCTGTACACCAGTCTTCATATTTGCTATGGCCTCGCGGTCCTTTCTGCCGGATCTAATTCGCCCTGCTGGCATCGCTTGCCGCAACACGGGTATCAAGGTGGCCACCTTCTCCAGCTCCCTGACATTTCGCTGCGTATTCAAAGTGTGGCCTAGTCGTGTGTATAAACGAACTCACACAGCCAAACCGCCCACTATTCGATGTACATCTAGCTTCACAGGCCGATCGTCTGATCCAAGGGACTGGATGGCGGTCGTCACGCTATCCTGGATAAATCTGCAAAAATTTGCCCAGTCCTCGCGATTGTATTTGAGTTTCTAGCAAGATCGAGGTAAGCGGGGACCAAAACACATCAGATGTGGAGCCATACCGCGACTTCTTCAATGATGGATAATGCACTGGCAGCTGAACGCTTGAGAGCTGGAAAGGTATCTGATGGGATGTCTTTGACGAGCTTTAACAACGCGAGCGGGTCGCGTCTACCAGGCGCTGCTACACGGCCTGCTCGAGACATAGCGCCAAAAGAGGCTAAGATGAGGACGAGAGCCGAGGTGGCGGTAGATTCATAAGGGTAAGTACCAGCGATCGCTATCGGTGGGCGCCTGGGGGTGCTGAACCGACCGGCCAAACCCAAACTGGGCGCCATGAGGCCGGGAGCCGGGACCCTCAACACCAGTTCGTGCTCGAACTCGCAGTATTTTATAAAAGAGGGCAGCGCCGAGAGCCGACGGCGCTGCGGAGCATGGCAGAATGCGAAAAGGATATGAATTATCGAGGAGGTCGAGAAAACTTGAAAACAAGAAGCCACGTTATGTAAGTCCGGAGCGGCCTGCCAGGCAGACCTAGCTCAGGCTGCAGCACAGATTCGTTGTGCGAAGTCGAAGAGGGCCAGAACACGGCGGACATGATTTTTTGGAAGTTGGAAGAGATCAAATTGTATCTAGCCGTCCTCCGCCTACACATAAGTGCACACAAAAGCCATCCACTTGGCCGTCCAAAGCCCACCACCAGCTCCCAAGTCACCACGCCAAGCTTCTCTTCTCTGTCTCCAGCAACGATGCCTCCACGATCCACAGCACGCGCCTTGCCCGACACCCATGCGTTCCAGCGCACGCATTCGCAACATCTACGCCGCATGCGCCCCTTGGCCACGAGCGCATCCTGGAGTTGATCCGCGAAGAGGCGTGCTCATAATCGCGTCGCAGCATACGCGCGCCGAGCAGCGAACCGTGCCAGCCTGCGCGAAACCGATGTTCGGTCGAGCAAGCTCGCCAAGCGGCATGCATATAGAGTGGAGTCACGCTGCTCTGGCCGGCGGGCCGGGAATCGCGAGGCGCGGCCGTTCTCGAGTGCCGTGCCGCATAGGTTGTGCATCGTTGGCCGAGCATCCGCGGGTGCGATGAGGTTGAAGCTGAGTGGCGAATGTTTGGGTTTGGGAGTGAAAGAGGTTTGGTGGGGAAGATGATATCAGGCTTCCTGAAAGTGGCAGGGGACAGTCAGAGTGCGACCAAGAAGATGTCCCCACGAGATACTGGCCACCAAGGTACTGTAGATGCTTCTTCGGAGGTGTATCCAGAAGGCGAGAAGAGTAGGGCGAGTAAGTCTCTGAAAAATGTGCGGCGTCAACTGGGGAAAGGGGTAGCCCTCCGTAGGTGTCACCTGTAAGCAGCAGGAGGCCGGGAGGGACGCGGTCTCGATTGCGAGAGTATGCTTCTATAACTTGTCAATCGTCTGGAGGAGAATCTGGCCCCGTATCAGTAAGCGGCGTGCTCTCGGAGGGATTGAACATACCTAGACACGCATAAAGTCGGCCAAATAACTGTGCGCGCGCGCTGATAGGACTATTGCGAATGATGATCTAACGACGGAAACGCAGAGCATAACGCTGGATGCGAGTTGAAAGCTTTGCGCGCGTGATGGCTACTGGCAAAGGTGGGGTCCTGCTCTAATGAGCATCCGCAATAATGACGTGGGGCAATGATTCACTGTGAGAGCTTTGTCCTGGGGACGAACAGATAGGAAATTTCTGGCATCTTTTTCTTCCACGATGGACCTGCAAGGGATACGAGGGGAGGGTACGAGAGACGCCGGAGACACGTAGCATGGTGCTGCAAGAGTCGAGGCAGCCGCGTTGTGCGAATCTTGATATGTAGAATCGAAGACCATGCATGTTGTGATCTCTGGATGCGAGTCATGATATTGCATAGTGTCCGTCATCTTTGAGGGAAGATGATTCAGTAGCCTGGATGCGCTCAAAGAGAAACAACATACCTGAGCAGACGGCACTGCAGCTGACACGTCCTTCTACACATGATCTATGCGAGGATCCATTGCGCTGAGCTAGAGTAGTTGTTCGAAGGCCAGTAGAAATTTAAGAAGTGCGACGGGGAACGAGCAAGACGGTCTCGCCCGCTGCTTTGTCCAGACGAGTCATTCGAGGCATGTGGATTATACGTGTGTTCTGAATGAGCAGTAGTAGCGTATCGTAGAGTGGAGATTAGCGTGCTTTTGATGTCAGATAAAGTGTCGATGGGATCCATTGCTTGTGGTGAAGAGGTCAAGGCGGGACCAATAGCCTATTGCCAGTATGTACGGCCCGCTCGATTTGCAGACGGCCGCCCAGCACTGCCACTGGCACAAGCTCGTCCTTTCTGTCATCACCGTTCGGCCGTTCGGTCAACAAGCCTTGACAACGACATTGGCGTCATCACGACCCCCACTCGCATCTCGATCTCGATCTCGTCCCCCCTCTTCGGCAACTTGGTGCCCTCCTCCTGTGTCCAGCCCCGAGGCATGGCTTCCTAGCATCATATCACTGCATGCGCAGCTACCGACGTTGGGCTCGCTGTCGTCGCAAGAGCACATACCTACTGGTAAATAGCAGGGTATGTCGGCTTTCTTCTCATTCTTGAGCGCATGCCAATCACTAACCACGCTATTCCTTTCCTTTAGGGCTCGTAACGATGGCATATTGGCACATTCTCAGTCCGCTTCTTAGACGCAGACCCGGCCCGTCACAACGTTCAGGCCCATTCATTCAATGGACCGCGCCGACACAGATATCGTCCTTATTTCTACCCTCCTGTCCGTGGTTCTCCCCCAGCAGTCGCAAAGCTAAAGTACTCATGAAACTCCGCTGCGGCTCCCAACCTTCGACATAAGGCCTACCGCCTAACTCTCCTCGGTCCACAGCAGGACCATACCGATATCGCTTCCTTCCCGGCCAATTACAGTCGCATGGCAGCCTGTAACACCGACGGAAGCGCGCACAAGAGGCTTTTCACGCTACCTGCGCAGACGAATATGGGCGACTACGCTTCTCATCTGCATGCGACCAATCATGCACATCAACCGTCCGGTCTTTTGGGATGCCCTGCCATTTTGGGCGCGCACATGGAAGCCTCCTGGATAGGGCTCGCGGACTATATGAGCCAAATGGATGCGCTTGCGTCGAGATGTGTGTTTGAGGAAGCGCAGATGCCGGACGTCCGAGATAGTTAGGGCGAGTTCGACTCGACAGGCGCGGGGGATGGCGTGCGCGCGGTCCATCTCGCTGACTGGGGTGCTGTGTCCAGGCGTGCTTTCCGTTCATCTAGCGTGAACGTGCCCCGCTCGTCGTTAGAGCAGAATCATAATCCGAGGTCCGAGCAATTGCAGCTCACGCAAGTCGCAAAAACGAGCGTTGGCGATCTCACTGTGACCCCCGCTCGTTACTTCCATTCACCACGACGGGAACCATGCTACACTGATCAACACAAGCCCCATCTCGTGTCTCGCCTTCGTACCTCTGCGAGTATCACCCTTCTCATCTGTCACACCCTCCCGAGGCGCTCATCAGAACGCATGCTTTTCGCGCTTTTCAGATGCTCATGCCATTGCCGCTGGTCACGATGAGCTCCTAGGATTCGTGTTACGAGCTTACATCTCGCCAGGGGGGACTTCCACGACATATGCTCCCTAGCGTGGTCGCCAGTCAATCAGCATGGAGTTCGTATTTGCGAGTGGTACAGGTTCAGTGCTGGGATGCTCTTCGATGGTGTGGCAAGCGGAGCAACGCAAGTTATGCGTTCGCTGCACGCAGGTGTCTGGGTATGTTGCTCGCCTTCTGCCCTACGTAACTCGCTGACAGTGTTCTTGCTTTCACATAGTCTTGGCGATGAATGTATTCGTGCACAAAAAATAACTCAGACACAAAGTCGAACCAGATCCATTCTCGTTTCTCTGGCTAGTCCACACGTTGGATTCAACCTGTTATCCTGATGCCTCGCGGTACTGCGTCTTCAGCTGAATATTCGGCAGCTTCACTGCACCTACCTCTCAATCCTTGGGCTGACAGCCTCACTACAAACATATGGACCTCTCAGTCCGCTTCTCCAACATACCCGCTGACTGAGCCACTACGATTGCCACCCTCCACGCATGGAACAACATGTCCGCCTTCTGCTCAAGCCAAAGCCCTGCAGTAAACTTTAATAGGACAACAAAAGCGCCAATGGTTTTGCCTCGCCTCCAGGCTCCCTCCATTCGCAGTAGCCGCGCATACCCGCCATCAGCCATCACAATTGGATGCGAGCAGCGCGCGGGCAGGGCACCACGGGCATGAGGTTCCCCATTCGTTCCGTGCCCACAAGCAGACGGACTTGACTGCATGGCCTGAGATCTACATCATCCCGGCGTAGCTCTGCGACCGCTCTCCGCCTGCCCTCGGTACAACGGGCATAACACTTTGGAACGGATCAGGCTACTCGCGGACACCCGCTGCACGAATGGAATTGACATACACATTGGGATGAAAGGGAGGAGGCGCGGGCCGTGGAAAGTCCACGAGACATCGTTGCTGTGGGCGGAGAGCGGGTGGGCGGCGTAAAAGGATGGGAGCAGGCTGTGTGGTATCGAGGGCCAGTAGAAGAGGTTTTGTTTGAATGGCGTATCTTCCAAGCGCTTTTTCTGTTCGCCCCACTGGGGATCCGTCTCCCATGCATCTCATGCCGCGATAATCTTCTAATCACATTGTGTCAAGTCGGGACTGTGCCTCGCATCGCGACATTACCGTGATCCGGGCCCTGTGTGCCATATCCAATGCCCATCTCTCGTGAATCCGAGCGGCAGCCAATCGGGTGTCTCGGCCGACTCAGCATCGTCACTCCATTCGTGCTTCCACCGTAGGCGCCCATGTACACGCTGCTTCTTGCAGGCGCAGTTCATGGCCTGGACACTTACGTCCACCCTCCTCAAGCTCTTTCTGGTTCTTTGCTTCTCCCATCATCTTTGTCTTCACCATGGCGCAAGCAGGGGGTGTGGTATGTGCAGATCGTCTCATCTTATCGGAGCGAGCCACCGTTCTAACAGTACATTCTCAAGGTATTTCATACGGAAGGGACATCTGGGAATGTCAACGTAGCCGGCAATTATAATCATGTGATTGGTGGTGTTCAGATAGGTCAGCACCGATACTGCATCGTCTGACGTTCTTGCACATGCTGAGAGCAATCGTAGTTGTCCCCCAGGTGAAAGGTTCATCGCTGGCAGCTCTAGACAAACTCCCGTATGCGGACGGGGCGTCATGGAATCCAACACAAGCCTGTTTACCCGGAACGCGAGCCACTATACTATCGCTGGTCCGCGAGTGGTCACGATTGAGCGACGATCACCGCATCTTCTGCTTGAAAGGCGTCGCAGGCTGCGGCAAAACCGCGATATCCAACGCTGTCGCGCAAGCGCTCAAAGCAGCTGGTCTTTTAGCCTCGTGTTTCTTCTTTGATCGCGCGAATGCCTCGCGTAACACCCCTCGATTGCTCTTCAGCACGATTGCGCGGGATATCGCCAGCTTTTACCCCGCTATCGCCGCAGATATCGCCGCGACTCTAGAGGAAGAGCCTGCGCTAGCCACGGCACATCTATCACGCCAATTTGAGGCATTCATTGCAGGCCCCCTGCGACGGCATCAGACCGATCGTCCAATAGTATTGGTCATTGATGCATTAGATGAAGCCGTGCCTGATGATGCAGATGCGGACTTGCTCACTATACTCCGTGATGAGGTCACCCAGCTTCCTACGCATATTCGCATCTTTATCACAACGCGGCCAACGAGAGTTATCCAGCAGGCTCTCTCTGATGAGGAACACATCACGTCGTATACCCTTGCTATCGATTCCGTCGAAACCCAACACGACATTGCGGCGTATATCGATTTCATGGTGCGAGGCAAAACGATGCGCTCCCAAATGGGGACACCTTGGCCAGACCAAGCCTTGATCGACGACTTGAAGATCAGGGCAGGGGGCCACTTCATTTGGATAGCGACAGTTTTTGCTTACCTTCGGAGCGCTCACCACCCTAGGAGGAAGCTTCACATGCTTCTATCGAGCTCTTCCGCACACGGCCAGGTTGTGGAGCACATGAGGAAGATCGACGATCTGTATGCATCTATCTTAGAAGTCTGTGGCGATTGGAATGACCCAGACTTCCGCAAAGGCTATGCGCTTTTCATGGGGTCGATAATGGCTGTCAAGCGACCACTGTCACTAACCGCGCACCGTGCCTTGCACGGCGGTAGCCAAGAACTGGCACTTGAAAGTCTACCTCAAAGATTTGGGTCGCTTCTTGTGGGCTTGCAGCGCGAGGACGAGCCCATACACACCCTCCACCTCTCGTTCCGCGAATTCATCACGGTTCGCGCTGCTGAAAGGACCGACACGCAAAAGTTCTTTCTGTCAGAGAAAGAGCATAGCCAGAAGCTTGCGGAGCTATGTCTTCGGACGATGGTTCGTGAGATGACAGGCGTGCCTATCACTGGCGGAGGATACCTTACCGAATCTTCCATTGACATGCCTAGCATCCCGAAGCTCGCCGATATCTCTGAACAGCTTTTGTATGGCTGTGAGTCTTGGAGTGATCACGTTTGCGATATCGAACGCCCCACTATCGCAGTCGCAAATGATCTCCAAGAGTTTTTACCACACCACCACACCACTTCCGTCGAGCTAGTGGCCTCCAAAAGCACGTTTGTTGGATCACTGTCCGTTTGGCATTGGCTAAAGGCGAGTCCCTCCCCCTTAATGTTTCAAATGGGCCTGCTGTGATAACACTCGTCGTCAGGGCCACGACATGGTGCTTACAGGCCTATATGATGAGGCATCGCAAGCGGAAGCATTATTTGTACTTTCCTGGAGGCTGAAATATGATGGGCGTCTAGAAGAAGCACTGAAGGCCATTGAGGATTCTGTGCACTTGCGCCGAGTCCTCGCGGCACAGCAGGCGGGAAAATCTAAAGCCAAGCGTGGCATGCCACTTCGCAACTTCTTGTCGAATATTGGCAGGGGCAAGGCGGCTCTGCACAGAATCCGAAAAACCATACACCCACACCAGAATGTTATGGGGGAGCGACCGGAGACTGTGAATACAACTGAAAAGCTGGCCGACTCGCTCGGCAACCTCTCGGTCTCCTTGTCGGATCTCGGTCGACACGGAGACGCTCTGGCGGCAATCCAGGAGGCCGTGGGGCTGCGCCGGGCTCTCGCAGCGGAGCGACCGGCTGCTTTCAATGCCTTCCTCGCCAACGCACTCAACAACCTCTCCATTCGCTTGTCAGATCACGGTCGACACGAAGAGGCTCTGGCGGCGAGCCAGGAGGCCGTGGGGCTGCGCCGGGCTCTCGCGGTGGAGCGACCCAAGGCTTTCAATGCCGCACTCGCCGAGTCACTCAACAACCTCTCCGCCGAATTGTCAGATCACGGTCGACACGAAGAGGCTCTTGCGGCAATCCAGGAGGCCGTGGGGCTGCGCCGGGCTCTCGCGGCGGAGCGACCCGAGGCTTTCAATGCCGACCTCGCCGAGTCACTCAACAATCTCGCTATCTACTTGTCAGATCACGGCCGACACGCAGAGGCGCTAGCAGCAATCCAGGAGGCCGTGGGGCTGCGCCGGGCTCTCGCGGCGGAGCGACCGGCAGCTTTCAACGCCGACCTCGCCCACTCACTCAACAGCCTCTCCGCTCACTTGTCAAATCTCGGTCGACACGAAGAGGCTCTGGCGGCGAGCCAGGAGGCCTTGGGGATGCGCCGGGCCCTCGCGGCGGAGCGACCAGCGGCCTTTAATGCCGATCTCGCAGAGTCTCTTTTCAATATATCCATTGATTTTTCTGGTCTTGGCCGGCATGAGAAGGCTCTGGAAGCGGCTCAGGAAGCTGTGAACCTGTACAGGGCTCTCGCAGCAGAGCGGCCAAAAGTGTTTACCTCCAAACTTTCAAATGCCTTGTGGCAATTGTCCCTTTGTTTCTCAGCAAGTGGACGGGAAGCAGAGGCGAAGGTTGCATTGGAAGAGGCTCAGAGCTTAGGGTTGTAGTAAGGGAATGGAGGATGATATACTATACTCCCGAAGAATCTACATCTCGCGGCATGATAGGACTGGTATTAGCTTCACTATCTATCCTGAATGATTAATATAGAGTTAAATAAAATTTAAGTACCACATTTTCCACCTGCACAGCGACATACAGCTCAACTACCCACACACAAGCAAATGCGAACATCCAACTGGATTCCCCCCTCTCCTCGAATGCGCGCTGCTGCAACTTGGGGAATCAACATTACCGCAGACAAGGACGTTCATGATTTTGGTGATACGACCGAGCTGTCAGGTTCTCATGCAATACTGGTAATCATCTGTTATATTAATTCCGACCTTCAAGACCTAGACGGCGCGAGGTTGAATCCAGAGATACATGACAGGGATGAGCAAAGACTCACCGTAATGGTGTAGATCGTATTTCAAGTCACAGGCGCATGCAGCCGCGAGCCATTTACTATTGCTACAGTGCGTCGGCTCATCGTGTTCTGACTCAGCGAGGATCATTCGGAGATTCGCGCCACGAAAAGCGATGACAGTACCAGAGAAGTCGAGCGGGGGTCGAGCATGTGGCATCTTCTGTTATCGGCAAGATAGTACAGCGACCTACAGCGCTGGCGTCTGGGAAGCCCTGCCTGCCAGCATCGAACGAGCTGGAGAGAAAGGGCTACTGGTTGCCCGGTGTGAGATGTGCTTGCCTCAGTCGAAGGTGGAAGGGGTGAAGATGGCGGCGAGCGATCGCCGGCAGATTTCCAGAGAAGCGCGCAGTTTCGTGCCAATCGATGAAAGCGGGAGGGAAGGCGAGAGCAAGGCAGTCGTGGTCGTGTGCAACCCCCAGAGCAGCAAATCGAGCTCGCAGTGTCGGTGGGGTGTCATGCCACGTGTTCCTTGAGATGATCTGTTCCGCCTCTGCTAACGATGACGAAATGGTGACGACGACCCGATGCCAAAAGCCTCTGGCCCACTGACCACGGCCCGCGGCTTGCAAGCATCGCGTGGCTTCGCGTCGCCCTACGTCAAAATGTCCTCTTCCTCCTCTGCCACTACCGCAGCGCCCCCCGATGTGGACGACGAAACCGACTCATCAGCTGTTTCTGTCTCATCTAGGCACGCCCTCCTTCACCCCGGTGCCCGATATGGTCGCCCATGGCTCTCTTCGTGCCTCCTTCGCCTCTCCGCATCACCCATCATCCTCGCGAGCCTGCCGCTTCGCCGCAATCACTCCTCTCCGACACTCTATCCAATCTACAGCACGGCCCGCCCCTCCTCGGCATTCCCTATCGTCAGCTGGTATGATGCAACCAGCGACTTACACTCGTCCACAAGAGACGGAAAGGACAACGAGGGGCCACGGATATGCCCATTAGCCATGTAACACACTTTGGCCCCGACTTTCTTTGCGTGCCCTTTGTAGTCCAGAATCTGAATCGATATTGGCGCCCTCGATCACGCCGCGCCAATGCATGGTCGTCTTGATGTTCAAGTTTGCGTATGCGTTTCCAAATTCCTCTTGCTAACATCGACTGACGCGCCATGCCTGCGGTGTGGCGCCGACCGCGGAAACGACCAGGGATGAAATCAGCTGCGCAAGGCCATGGCTAACGAGTTTGAGGGTGCAAAATGCGAATGAAGATGGCTGGTTATCTATGTGTGTTTCTGTTGCACTTCTCCCGAGTCCCTCTCACTTCGTTGTTCGCGCCGGTTGGAACCACAGTCTGCTCCGCCTGCTGACCAGATTACATTGCTCGCGTGGTGGTCGTCTCATGTATATTCTTGGTCGAGCAATTCTGTTATACATAGAGCCAATTGTACGCAGTGATGCGGATTGAGATGTCCACTTCACTCCGTTTCTGACTAAGAGAAAGCTTGGCAACCCCCTCCAAAATCGACTGTTCTCCTCAACATCCGCCTTCCCCAGGCGCTGTTTCACAGTTGGCACAATCCCTTCAAGAGCTGCAGCCGCTGGACGGGTTGCCCAAACTCAATGCGCTCTGTTAAGGCAGCGAGCGTCGAGCGCCGTCGCAGTCTGAGTATATCCGGGTTGGGTCGGTAGATGAGGAGAGCGCATTGAGATTTGCCCACAGGTGCTTTTCTGACTGGGATTTCGGGGGCGAGGATGATGCTCTGCCGCCTCTGACACGATCATTTGACCCTCTGCGCCAGCGACAGCTTGAAGAGGAGGCCCGTCCACGCCGGGATGCGAGTCTGCTCGTAGCGCCCATGAACGCGACAGGCTCGAAAATGCCAAAACGATAGAGTGAGTGCTGTAGTTTGGGCGCTGAGAAAAAACTGGGGACACGGGCACCAGATGCCACAGCATGGAGCCGAGTGTGGTACAAACGAATTAAGAATGACGCAGCCTTGGGATGGGCGTGGACGGAGCGAGCAGTGTTCGTGTGCTGAGGCCGGGGTGGCTGATATGCCAGAGGAAAGCCAGCAAGTCGTGGATCGGGGTCAGGGTGTAATTAATCGCACGCAAGCGGCGTTTCCTGAAGCTGCTGAGCCATGAGGAAGCGAATGGATCGAGTTGCGCTCATCTGCGCGACAGAGCTTCCTCGCGAAATAGATGGTGTGATGTGAAAAGGGTAATGGCAGCGACATTGCGCTCATGAAGCTGAATATTCTGGCGTGCCTTTCCTCAAAGCTGTCTGAATGAAAAGTGGCACGTTCAGTAAGCAGAATGTGATAGATGTTATAAATGAACGACGTACCGCGATGATCGTACACAGATTTACGCCCAATGCTCAAGTATTGGTCATTTGGCTCTTTGTGAGTCCTTCCTTGTGTAGATAACTAGCGCGCGCTTGAGCCTGTGTGGTACAGGAAACTGCAGATACAAAAGACTTTCGCTTGGGAGTTGATGACCGCTGAGAAAGCCACGAACAATGAGGAGAATGAGGAGCAAAGAAGACGTTTGGGCAGCAGATAACGGAGGGCCCTGTCTCGTTGGGTACGGTGGGTGGAAAAGCGCCAGTGCGTGTGTGAGGGGTCACGAGCCAGGCCGACTTCTCTGCGAATGGGAAACAAGATTTCAACACAACAATCCTGGATTCTGAAGGAAGAGTCCAATACGTCAGTAAGCTTTGAGTTTGTCGCGCTAGGGTGAACTCACATACCCTGACAGTCAAACCAAAATATAGGATATAAAATATAATCAGGAGATTCCTGCCCAACAACATTCAAGTGACAAGAGCTTCATCTTTCGAGGCCTGCGTGCTAGGGCGAGACGGGCGGTACTCCATTGGTGGAGGCAGTATCCTGAACTTTGATAAGCATCTCGCGATGACGGCG
>JACXVL010000553.1:0-38065 GCA_014898675.1 Athelia sp. TMB
ATAGAGATGGATAGAATGCCAAGTTGTTGTAGGTATTGGCTCTCCAGCAGGTTGTGGTTTGGGGTTAACCAAGGTACGAGGCACATGTGGCAAAGGACATTGATACCGCTTGCACGTGGTACCGCATGTTCCCGTCCCGGCGCCCCGCCACCCTCCGTTGTTTCTCACGGTGGCAGAATGTTTCAGGTGTCCGCCACAATTTCCCTGGCAAGACCTTGCTAAAACGCAAGGTGACAATCTGAAACAATAAATTCTAGCAAATTCATGCTAAATCCCGGCATAGTACTTGAAATAAGAATATAACTGCATTTCTTAACGTTCAGCATCGAAAAGGAAAAGTTGAACTTGATAGTGATTTACTCGACTGAAGAGAGAACGCCCAAGCATATGGCTGTGAACAATGAGCAGTCGCGACCACAATCACCGATCAGGCCGATCAGGCCCCAGGGGCGGGGACGGTCGGGGGTCTTCAATTACCGTCGCCCTTTGATTCGCTCATGTCAGAATACTGTTGTCCGCTACCATGACCGCTTTGGTTGGTTTCGTGCTTGTTCTCATCGCACAGCTTACGGTGAGTTCTTACATCGCGCTCAAATCGCGCTGGCCATCCTTTGCTCAAGCAAAGACAATCACAGATGTACATATACGACTGGCTGCTGTCCGTATCGGAGGAGGTGGAGGTCGTTTTGAGAAGGCGTGGGCTGAGCTGGTCCATCGTCGTTTACTTCGTCTCGCGGTACGTTCTGCGCCAACTACTCCCTTTACGACTCGCCTGAGCAAACCCCAGCGCGAGTGAATTCACGCATTCTCTGCTCCTGGTTCTGTTCGCCAGTGTGTTGCTTTTATTTTCCTCAAAGTCTTGCGCCGGATTGACTATTTCTACAGCAGCGCAAATAAAACACTGCCAGGCGTTTCTTGTTATGCTTGGGGTAAGCGGCAGGCCATATGGTCAGATTGGTGCATCACACCATTGCCAGCACCAGATTTTGAATTATGTATCATTCCCGGTGTGCACCAATATCTATGGTGGTGTATTATTCTACCAGCTGGCCTGCGAGTGTGGCCGGCCGCGCCTATGACCTCATCTTTTGCAGATTTCTGACAGCTTCGATGGATTCCGCTTGCTTTGCCCTTGGACCGTCTTCCTTTGACTTCTTTGCTTCTTTGGCGTTGCGTACACTCGTTCCTTGCCGTTCCTCCCTGCTCGCCGGCGCTTATTTAGGGGCCTTCCTGTGCCTTCCCGCCAGCGCCCTTCCCGCCCGCGCCCTTCCCGCCCACGCTCTTTCCCTGATCGTGCGCGTCCGTTCCCACGCCTCATTCCGCGCTTGTTCCCGCCCGCCGCGCTTGCTCCCGCTTGCCGCCCACCGCGCCCGCCCACCGCGCCCGCCACCGCGCCTCCTCCCCCCGCTTGCCTCTTAATGCATTCTTGCCAAACTTCCCGGACAGCAATCCGCTTCTCCTCTCACTCCTGCCCACGCTCCCGCCGCTTATCTGGCCATCCCGCCCCTGCCCGCCTCCCGCCTCCCGCCTCCCGCCTCCGTTCCTGTACCATATTTGCCCTCGCCTACCCCATCCAATCCCTTTCGGCTATTGCTGTCCCCGTCCGCACTCCCGCTCAACCCGCGATCCCACCCCGCACCCGCACCCGCACCCGCACCCGCACCCGCACCCGCACCCGCACCCGCACCCGCATCCGCACCCGCACCCGCAACCGCCCGCGCTCTCGCTCCGCATATGCCCGTAAACATACTCAAATGATTTGCTCCCACGCTCACCTACTGTGACTTGCAGGGATTTCCCGATATATATGGATTCAATATCATTCCCTTACACGCTCAATCAGGTACTAACAGTACACTCTACGACTGTTCACAATCATGCCAGACCTTCATCAAGGAGAAAGGTAAGACTGCATTACCTCTATTGTGCTGTATTCATTACGACAGGTTTTCTGAACTCGCTTTCGACTATACTGCTTTAGTCACGATGGCGGGCTCGACGAGCACCATCCCAACATACGACATTTGTTGTTCCGCGCAAGTAAATTCAGTGAGTCTACGTACTACAAACTTTCTCCAACTTTGGACTGAAGTCAAAGTGTTCTCAGCAGCCGCTTGACCACCCTGCAGGCGAAGTTACACTCCCCACACAATCTTCCATTGTATCTTAGTCATACGTTCTTCCAGTCTTGCAATTGATTTTTGTTTACATTCCTCCGAGGTTCAAATGTGGTGTAGAACAGATAGTATTGTGAATAGAAAAGATAACAGGTACGATCTACTCCACTGACCCTCCCGCGACCACCTGAGTCTCCAAATACTGCGCCAACGCGGCCTCCTGCGACAGCGTGACGTTCAGGGTCTTCTGGGTGTCAAGCGAGTGGGCGAGTGCAGCGTCTTGCTGCAACGCGGCGTCTTGCTGTAGTTTAGCAAGTCAGTACACAATAATATAGGCAAACGATACTATACTCACGCAGTCACAGTCCAATGGCGACGAGATGACGAGTTTGGCGAGGCACGCGTCACAAATGGTCTCGTCGTCTTGATCGACGAGACTTTCGAGTGCGCTGCAGAGTACCGGCGACGGGCTGCGCGAGCTAGGTGGGCAGGGCGGGCTCTGAGTGGCGGAGCGAGAGCCAGGAGTGGGAGTCCTGGAATGGTAGTCAAACTCGGGCGAGGGACTGCGGCTCTCGACGCTGTCGAGGGGCCTGATGCCCCTGATGAGGAGACCGACAGCCTCTGCCAGAGGCATGCCCTCCGGGGGAGACCAGGGCGACCCTTTAACGCGCCATTTGCTTGAAAAATCGATGGTAACCGACGTCCGAGTCGAGACGGGGCCATCGGTCGTCTCGGCGAATATTTCTTGATCGATATCAGTGGAATAAGCACCTGTGAATAAGTTCAGATGTGCGAGTTAGATGAAGGTACTGTTTTAACTCACCGAGGGCCATAGCAGTCGCCAACATAATGGCGAGCTCGGTGGTCACCTGCCGACCGTCGACGCCGACCAACCTGCCGCGGGAATCTTTGAAGATTTCGGGCATGGCAGACAAGTGCAGTGAGAGTACTGGTGAGAGATGAAACGACTCACCCTAAGACTAAGTCGAAGAGCATAGCATAGGCATGAGACAACAAGACAGGAAATTGGATGGAAGGATTTGGGAAGGAAGTAAGAGCGAAGGCCAGTCAGCGCGGCTACAATAACATTTGCATAGGATTCTCATGCCACGACTTCTTTCTTGCTTTCTCGACTCAACGTGGGCTCGATTCAACCCCCTTCGCTATATCCATCTTGATGTCAAAGGGCTCTCAACGTCCAACTCAGGCAGCTAGGAGTACAAAATTTGTCCCAGGAACATATGGTGAGCGGTTCCATTGCTGCTTCGCTGCTTGCTCTGCTCACTTTCCTGTCGCCACGCTTCAGAACTACCCGATACGCTGACTGTGGTCACACGATTGACACGGGTCGGCGAACAAACTGCACAACGTAGTGTGGATTAGCATGGCGCAGGTGGGGAGACTACGCAATGCGGCGAAGTGAAGCTTTACGAAAGTACGCCTGTCTCCTTCAAGTTTTCCATCTACTTATCATTGTCACAGATATGTTAACTCAAAAATATTATATCTATTCACACACATCTTCCCTGTTGCCCGTCCCATCGTACCCTCACGCAAATGGCCAAATTCAGCACCCTCCGCAACAAGAAGCCAGACAAACGCTCTTGGGCGACACTGGAACAAATCCAGTGGCTCATCACCTGGCTCACCGACTACATCGAGGCGCAGCAAAAGCGTCAGCTTCACACTTTCTGGCCGAAGTTGTTTGCTGCCTGGTTTTTAGACTTTCCGTTACGCGAACCCACTGACGATGACGCCTCCGCTCGAGAGTCAGAGTCGGAGGACGATGACGATGTTCCTCCTTCGTCAGCAGACGAGGCAGCCGTGAAGGCCAACGAGAGCAAGGAGAAAGCAAAGAAGAAACGGGCCAAGAAACGGGCCAAGAAGGTAGGCCAACTCATTGTGTTCTCATTCGTGTGCTCAATCATTCACAGGCGGCTCACAACAAAGGTCTATCTCGCGGACAGAAGATCACGGGGAAGTGGTACAGCCAGAAACAGTCGGTGAGTACCATGTATTCTCATTCAATGATATATTCACGTATACATCTACCCAGCAACTGAAAACCTTCATGCGCTGGCATTCCGGCGCTACCCGAGCTCCCCGCACCAAGAAAGGTGCTGAACCGCTCTCACTCTGGTTCGTGGCCGATTCAGCCGCCAAACCACGTCGTCGCTTGCAGGAGACGGAGGCATACATCCACCTCCATTATAAAGAACGGATACTCGAGGTGGTGAACGAGCGGGTCGCTGCTATAGCGGTCAAGGGCCCCATGATCAATCTCATTCGCCAGGTCGCAAAGGAGCTCTACGAGCAAGAAGACGACGAGACCCGCCTGGCCGTCAAGGACTTCATCAAAGCACATGCAGAAAAACTCCAGAGTGAAGCACCGGAGACTGTGGACCCGACGCCCGAGCAATATCAAGAGTAAGTCGTAAATTCATAGCTCAGACTTTTTATTAATCAATCGCTTTGCAGCGCCATCAATTTACTACCATCGTACTTCGATGCCGTGCTCAGTGAGGCCTCTACCCGCACGGGGTGGACCTTCCAGGTTCTCATGGGTGGTCCCATGCCTGTCAATCGGGGGGAAATCCAAACTGCGAGGTGATATTGCTGCGTTGATACACGTGGAAAGTTGAGTACTGACTACTATACAGTATTGGTACTGGCAAGAATGCGTTTGCAGCAACATTCAAAGAAACGTATGGTGACTTCGAGTCTGCCATCGTGCGCCCATATGCGCAGTTCATCCGCAGCGTATACTGTGAGTATTTGCAACTTTTAATAATGCATTCACTAACTATTTTGCAGCTTCAGACGTTCGGGCTGCTCGCTCGCTCGCCGTCGAGGCAAGGGACGGTACCGCGGAGATCACGTTTGAATCAATCCCCCACGCCGTTGACCACGAAGACCCGCAAATCGTAGATAGCGGACGGCCCGTCGCAGCACATGCTCCTGTCGTCAACCACAGCAGTGGCGACCACGACAGCCCCGGTCACTTGGCGGATGATGATGCTGGTAGCATTGCGCCCAGTGGCCAGATCTCCACCACCACCGCCAACAACAGCAGTCACGATGACGACGGCGGCAACATGGGTGACGATGAGGAGGAAATCCGCTGCAGCGACCATCTCTCTCCCTCGGCGACCGCTATGCTCAGCCCTCGTTTCAAACGCAAGACCGCCGCCGTCGCACGGCCTCCATCGCCTGAGAAGGCCCCTCTCACAGATGTCACCACTGCCCTCCCGCGCCCTAAACCTACCCCGCCCGGCTACGTTGGCTTCAAGAGATCCCTTGAGGAACGCGCAGCTGCAGAGCGGGTAGCTGCCGCTACCAAACTTGCTGCCACAGAGGAGCGCGCAGCAGCCGCTAGCCTCGCTGCCATAGAGGAGCGCGCAGCAGCCGCTAGTCTCGCTGCCATAGAGGAGCGCGCAGCTCATGACGCCCTCGCCGCTGCCGCCACCGCCGCCACCGTCCTCGCTGCCACAGAGGAGCGCGCAGCTGCTGAAGCCCTCACTGCCGCTGAGGAAGAACGTGAGGCTGCCACGGCCCTTCCCGACGCCACTCATGCTGCTCCAGCCGTTCCTGTTACTGTCGCAGACCTCGTCCCACCACCACCCGATACAGTTCTTGTCACCGTCACTAATGCTTCGCCGGGCGCAAGCACCTCGGCCCCAGATGCTGGAACCCGCACACGTCGCAAGATCACCCAAACCGCAGCTGGGGCGGAAGTCGCTAAAGAGCAGGCTATGAAACAAGCTCGAGCTAAGAAGGCTGCCGAGACGCGAGCCCAAAAGACTGCGCAGAAAGGTGTGAAGCGTGCTGCAGCTAGTGATGATGGGGGTACCAAGAAGAAGCAGCGAGTGGTGGCCAGTGGCAAGAAGAAGGCCCGCAGTTAGATTAGCAGAGTAGATATGTAGATACCTTGAATTAATATCTTGAACACATTTCCAGCGAAAGCGTAGAGGGTGCTTAAGAGAACCTATGATATGTGATATGTTGTGATCGGAGGCAACGGCGGTCAGCTAAACGTGACCAGGAAGGGCAATGTGGCGCGTGTTCTGACAACTCTTGTCTCTCTGTTCATCCTCTATGCCCCGGTCACGCTCCCTGAAGAGATCGGCATGCATCCCTGAAGGGTTTATATAGCCATTGCGACCCTCTGATGCTTTCTGATATCCTCCGGTGCCGTTGATCTTCGCGTATAGACCATTATCTTGCATTGTGACCGCCTCCTTACGCCATTGTGCATTGGTTATTTTACTATGAACATATCTGCTCTGTAAATACATTAGAAAGTGCATAATGAACGACTTGAGAACAAATCTAGAGCTCCTGCAGATGTCTGTGTGGTGGGGGAGGCTGATTACTTGATAAACCTACGGTGTACTGGGTATTAGAGCAGCTTGCATGAGCCAAATTAGATAGAAAGCACTCAAAACAGTACCCGTGTTAAGCAGGATTATGCTGCAGCAAACCGCTTCAAGAATGGTTGAGTGGAGGCCATTGGCCATTGAAAACTACGCGCTGACACTCAAGACATGTACAGAGTTCTCGGGCGTGTTTCCTTCTCATTCGTTTTCGCAATGTCACAAATATAATTTCAATATAAGCCTATGACAACTTTTAGCCATGTAGTACTTATCATATTTAAAGGACTTCACTCACTTTAGAATTACCCTAGGAGCGTTTTGCCGACGGGGAACGATCGATTTGAATGTCAAGGAATAGGTGAATCAGTTAAGCGCCCGCCCGATCATTCGATCACGGCTTGCTGGGGATATACCAAGAGCATATACGCCTCTGCTGCGATTCAAGGCGCAGTTTCAAGGATAGTTTTGATATTCTCATATGCTCATATATCTCTATCTATATGTTTAGATTCTTCTTTGAATGTACAGTAGCATTGCAGAGGCCCTGCGTCCCTATGTGCGGTCCTCCCACGTCGGAGTCAATGGCACCAAATATGCACAAACATGGTCTGTGCGCAGAGTGAACCTTTATTAGCTGTCGTCGCACTGTGATGCTTACTTCCTCCTCTTGTCTTTCTCTTCATCCGTCGTCGCGAATGTCCGTCAAGCCAATCATTCATCCCGCCCTCGATGCCTCTCATACGGTTAGCCCTACTCCTTCCCCCTCTCTTCCTAATACTTGGGATGCTTGGCAAGATTATAACGGGTACAGCGCGTCGATCCACGCCCAATGGATCGAGTATAAGTCAGGTGCGTGTATCCCATCCTTCTACATTTTCACGACTGAACGAAACCCATTTGTGTTAAAGGTAATCCTCAAACACACGCTGCTCGCATGCAGGAGGAACTTTGTCTTCAAGAGGAGGAGCGACACCGAGCACAGTTCTGGCGTTGTCGCTACGGTGGGCGTCTCTGAGAGGTGTGCCCTTGGTGAGTCGTCGTGTGTTCATGCATTCGATCTTTGTTAATGGTATGTCGCTCACGCAGGGTGCCTTGATTCTCATCTCTTTTCCTGAAGGTATGGGCTTGACTCTCTGAGCGCAGGGGTTGTCATGACTTACTAGCCTTATTTTCCAGGGTCAGTCGCGACTGTCTGTGGTTACAGTGCTGTCGCTGGACAGATTCGTCAGAATGTTGCGGGACGCGCTGCGCTGCATGAGGACACTCTCAGGGAGGGGAGACTATGGCTCAATGTTTTTTGTCGCGTACTTGTTGCCGTGTTATAATTGCCTGTATTTAAGTAGAAACCCATGGGTGTCGTAATGCCATTTTTTTAAATTGATTTTCTAATACCCTTCGTGTCTTGTTTTTTACGTTGTATGGTGTCGCTAACCCTAACCCTACTATGATCTCTCCGCCACCCCAGCCTTTCTTTTGAGTCTTACGTCTTGTCTCTGACCGTTCAGTGTATTTCCTATCTGTGCATCCTCGTCTCACTAGTTCGTCTTGTATCATGGCGCTCTATTCAATATCCTTTTTTACAACCTATCATGTCTGGCCGCACTCGTAAACGCCCTGCCTTTGAATGGCATCCTTCAAATGCAAACAGGGGACCGGACGGGCAACCTCCAACTGTACGCCTTCGTCATGCCGACATCACTATCATCAGTGACGCTGGCCCCTCGTCAGTTCACAGCAGTATTATTACTGCTCCTGCGTCGCCTACCAAAGCTCCTGCTGTGGATTTTGTTTACCGGGACGACTACCTGCTGCACCAAATGGCTCGCAACTGGGACGTGGAGGTGGACAATGGTTTGGCACCGGATCCTCCTGAAGAGAGAGTACAGGAAAGAGTAGAAGACGCCTTCGAACCAGCAATGGATCCACAATATCTACTACACATACAAGACAACGTTGCTGGGACGGAAGAGGCTGTTGCTGAGGCAGAGAAGGCGGCGGCAGGGACAGGGAAGACGGCGGCAGGGGCAGGGAAGGCGGCGGCAGGGGCAGGGAAGGCGGCGGCAGGTGCTGAAAAGCCACGCCCAAAGCGCGTTCAGGTATGTTTCCAAATATTATCATCGTCTCAAACTCATTCCCCTCGCCTTCCGTAGATAAATCCACTACGAACGTGGCTATTGCAAGACCGTGAAGAGTTCCTCTTGGAACTTCTTCTTCGTGACGGTCGGAGGGGCCATGGCTCACGTTGCGGCCGCTGCAACCTTGTTGACGGTACCCTCCGCTGCAAGGATTGTCACGGCGGCCAGATATTGTGCAAGGCCTGTTTGTTAATCAATCATCAAGTTCAACCGCTTCATCGCGTCGAGGTGAGCATCAAGTCAAAGTGTTCAGTCCTATTACTAACTACATCGGCATAGACATGGAACGGCACATACTTCGAGAAGACCACACTCAAGAGCATGGGCCTTACGATGCAACTGGGCCATTCTGTCGGGCAGCGTTGCGTCCACCCAAAGCCGGCACCTGGAGAAGGCTTCACCATTCTGGACCTCTCGGGCATTCACGACGTCGCTCTCGCCTTCTGCGCGTGCTCTACCGCACGCAGCGACACTATACAGCTTCTCCGTGCTGGTTTATACCCTGCGACTACGCAAGCGCCGGAGACCGCCATCACTATCAACGCACTCGAATATTTTCACATGCTGACTTTTGAGTCGAAGACATCAGTATTCGAATTCCACAACACCCTAGCACGCCTAACAGATAATACAGGAACTGAAGAAGTACCGGTGCGTTTATGTTTTACTATCTATACTTATAGGAGCTGAACACAATCACAGGATCGTTATGAAGAGCTCCTGCGCATAATCCGTGAATGGAGAAACTTGAAGCTGCTCAAGCGCGCTGGTCGTGGACATGACCCAGCTGGGGTCTCTGCGACAAAGGAAGGGGAGTGCGCGGTCCTATGCCCTGCTTGCCCTCAACCGGGCAAGAATCTCGACTTTAACTGGCGGGATGCGCCAGAAACCATACGGTACGTGTAGTAACATGTGATAATTTTGCTTCGGTTTGTGATCCTGACCTATATTTACAGATATCTATTTGCATTATTCTTGGGGAATGACGCTAACTTCCGCATGGTGCGGAAGAAGGTGTCCAGCGAAGCCGCCGACCCATCCCTGAGTGAGGGGTGGTCGTACTTTTGCGAGATGACGAAGTATCGTGACCACCTCGCAAAGTACGGCGACCAAAAAGAGGTGGTAAGTGAGATTCATTTGCTATCTACCTGGCGGACTCTCCACTAACTCTGTAATGGTAGCACTCGACATGCGTCAAGCATCATGCTGTGAATGACGCCAATACCAGTCGATTCGCCAACCTTGCAACGTCAGGCATCGGCACGATCGATTGCGCGCGGCATATGATGAAGCGTCCCAATTCATTGGGCGATTTACAGAAGGGAGAAAAGTAAGTCACTGCTATTATTCTCCTCTAGTAGTTGAGACTAAACACATTATACAGATATGCCAATATGGACTATATGTTCTTCTCCAGTATCACGCACCCCCACGATACGCTCACGCACCCCCCTCTCCTCCACACAGTCCAGCCTCCTCCGTGCGCCGAAACATGTATCACGCCACGACTTCATGGATCGCCTGTACGCTCCGAGATGTGTGTCACGCCCCCACCGCATGGTCCTGAATCCCCGCTAGGTTCAATTGCCGACGGTGACTATGCGATGATAGTTGTCTCGTACGACATCGTCTGCCAATGGTCAGTACACATATGGGAACGGATGAAGAGCTTGCCTACGCGCCTACGGATCGATCGCGAAGGCACAAATTTCTTGTTCCTCATCCCCAAGTTTCACCTACCCGCTCACGTTGAGAAATGTCAAACCACCTACTCCTTCAACCTCACTCCTGGCGTCGGACGCACTGAAGGAGAAGCTCCAGAACGCGGATGGTCTTTTATTGACCCGTTATCAACCTCAACCAAGGAGATGGGTCCAGCTTCATACAGAGAGACGATTGATGACCACTTCGGGGATTGGAATCACAAGAGGGTGATCAAACTCGGTACGTATCTTATTTCTACTGATTATTCTATGCTGACGGCTCACCTTTAGGCAAATTACTTATGCGCCGGGTGAAAGTTGCGGTAGCCGGGCGTGATGACCACGTCAAAGATTATTATGCTTTCACGGACTCGCTACCTGCGACGTCGGTTCTAGAATGGCAAACGTGGGTGGAGACGTGGGAGAAACGACCCGATAGCACAAACCCATTTGTGCCGACGACAAAGAGTAAGTACAACATTTATCATCCCAGCCAAGTACTAACACCTAATTATTAGAAGTTACTCAACACGCCGTGAGGCTAGCGCTTGCTGAGGAAGACGCAGCGCACCTCAAAGCTGATGAAGTTTCATCAGTACACGATGAGGTCACTCCAGGGTTGTTCATCGCACAAGGCCTGGACCTCGAATCTCAGCAGTAAGTTTTCCTATCATTAATTTTAATCAACCTAATATATATTTTCAGACTACGTGTTAAGGCTGATAAGAAAGCGCTGGACGCCTCAGCTACGTCACTTCAACTAGCCAAGATGCAGGAACGTCAAAATTCTCTCCTGCGCAAGATCAAAACGTGGATGGCCATTCAGCTGTTATACATGCCGGAGGTCTCACCCTTACGCGCTGCCGAAGATCGGGTGTCCTCAGCCCAACAAGTCAAATCCGAGTCCTTCAACATCCCCCTGCACCTACCCTCCGCTCTTCCAAGGCGCATTCGAGTACAAGCAATCTTGTACGAATACGAGTTTCGACTTCGGCGTGCACAGGCCTACGAGTGCCTGGACAACTTGCGCGGGCACCTGCGTATGCGCACACATATGTATCAATTCAAGGATCGGAACGTGCGCGGTCAGGGTGCATGCACGCGCTCAGTCAACCTCATTTCACGCGTGAAAAAGAAGGTAGACGCCTCCGCCGCACAGTACAGAGCCGCACGTGTGGCTCTCTTCGCTCTCTCAGCGCGCACGGGCGACTACGCATGGGCAAGCTCCTTACGGGAGCTCAATGAGGCCGACGTACGCGCGTTTACGGATGACTCGGATGGCGAGACTCAGGCCGAGAGGCTGAAACGTGAGAAGCGTGAGGAGAAGACTGGGAAAGCCCTAGGCGAGGGCTTTAAAAAGCTTTCTTGGATATGGATGATAACTGGCGTGGGCGCTGATGGAGATGACGCAGGCTTGCAAGAAGGTACGTCAGCCAACTTAGCGCGTGTTTGTATTAGGTTCTGATAATAGCGCAGCCCTTCGTATACAGTGGTGCAAGGCTCGAGCGCGCGCTATGCGCTGGTCGGAGGAAGTCCTTCTCATACGTGAGGAGATGTCCCGAGTGCTTGCATTTCTGTCGTGGCATTCCGTCTGGTGGGACCGGCAAGTCGGTCGGCGTACTGATCTCACGCCCGAGGCAGCAGAGGGCGTCTCTGCATACGCCCACAGGCAAGCGGCCATACGACGGAAAATCCGGTCCTCATTTGATATCCTCTGGACGACTGGTTGGGACTCAATTGTGCAAGGCGTAGGCGCTAATAATGGGGTTTTGAATCTTCCCTCGGGTTCGTCTTCCTTCATCACATCCTACCCACCACCCTTGAAAAAAAAGATCCCTGCCCTTACATCAGTGTCCTCTTGAGCGCGGTACAATGTATTCATTCAGGCATTTTGATTTTGAATTTTAATTTTAATTTTGAATTTGAATTTGATTTACATGTGTGTCGGTGCGGGGCGCATCAATATCAGGTACAGCTCATTCTGCTTCTTTTTATGAAAGAAGTTGCACAGCCCATCTCTTATGCTTCGAGGCCTGGGCCGGGCTGTAAAACCAAGAACACAAGCGCACTAGCATCAAAGAATATTCTTAAGGAATGTTCTATAGCGAACATTCCCCACGGATAGCCCGGCACGGGGTGGCTGGCTGACACCAGTAACCACCGCCAGCATGATGTATCACTCACCTTTGGTACTCAGTGAGTATGTTGCATAATTTTAAATTTGGTGAGTGCCAGGAATGATACATCATTACTACAGGATTAGGTGTAAGCGGAGTCCTCTCGGCGGCCTCCACCTCCTTTCTGTTCTTCCTCCGGGTCCGTGCGATCTACCTGCAATCATTGCGCATAACCGTCTTTTTTGGATTCTTCTGTCTTGTCACTATTGCTGTTGTGTGCTTGACCAATTCACATTTGCGTACTGGTCCGTATTGGAATTTCTCTCCATGGCCATCATACTCTGATGATCTATCTTTCAGGTTCGCTATGCATAGATCAAACTCCTATCAGATACGCCGCCTTACCCAGCTACGCGACGGTCTCATATGACACCATGGTCTTCCTGGCCATATCCTACCGCCTAACTGCCGACGCAGTGGTTGGAAACGACGGGTATTCTCGGCTTCTGTCGCTGGTGAACGGCAAAGGGCTTCGCCGGCTCTCAAAGTCACTTCTTCAATCCGGACAACTGTATTACTTGTAAGTCGATAATCAACATGCATCTTTCGTGCTCCTGATTTTGGCCCATTCTACAGCGCCATCATCTTGTTCTTCTTTGCGAATTTAGCAATGCTGTGCTCCCCGCTTGTCACCCCACTCTACAACCACTACATTCTCGTCAACACCTATAGCGCCTTTGCAAACATCATGGCTTGTCGCGTGTTGCGCAATGTAGCTCTCGGAGTCGATGAACCTAAGGGTTCGTTTCCCGGGTTGAGCAGCTCCGCGATCGCTGCGGCATTCCAAATGGACCCGCTTTCCTCAAGCCGGCAGCCGAGCTAATGCACCATCCTGCCATCGTTCCAGTGCGAAAACGCCACCTCGCCCCTGTGCACGTAGACCTTGGACCTTGCATGAGCGTCCCAGTCAGTTCCACTACGGCGTCAAAAACCGAGCTTTGAAGCGCTCTAAGCATGCGCAGACCCGGCCCACACAAGAGTGTTCGTGTGTCACCCGTTAATATCGCAAAATGCTTGCTGCACTGATGTGAATGCAATTACTTGCACGTGGGTCGGGAGCTCGAATGGGGATGGTGGAATTAAGGAGCGGGTAGGGTGCTGCTATGGCTCTTACAGGTATCCACGGTCTACCGGCGTAGGCGATATGTCGCCCAGTAAATACGAATCATATAAATATGCGACGGTCTGTTGATATGCAGGTTATACTGCTGGAGTTCTGGAGTTTAAGCCGCGGTCATACATTGCGGAGCCTCGGCTTTCTATGAAATCTACGCGACGCTAGCGTTGTGACTAGCGTGCTAGGGGTGCATATCCCAAGGAAGTCTCGCGTGGGATATCTGTATATTTGAAAGTTAACCATTTCAAAAGAAGATCTTCAACGAAACCAGCAAGAAACCAGAGTAGATTTGATGATCAAGTCCAGGTAAATAGAGTCAAACTGGATAGGACGCACCCACTCTCGCGGTATATAAAGTTTGGTGCAAGTGTTATCGAAATGGCTTGTTTCAACAACATCTGGAAATTTAAGCCCAGTTGCTGGTTGATCTTCACGTGCATCTTTCTGTGTGACCTATGTCAGATCTTCGTCACGCGTCTCAGTGTCACGATCGTCGGCTCAGGTATCTTCTGTATCGTGTATCTCACATTCACGCCCATGGATTCACCTACTCCCCCGCCGCATGACGATAATGATCCATCCCCGCCGCAAGCTCCTCCTGCCGCATCTGGCTCGGCAGGCTCCCCCACCGACTTCCTGAAGGGCGTAGTGGGCAAAAAAGTAATCGTGAGGTTGATCTCGGGGGTCGATTATCGCGGTCCGTGTTTCTTCTCCCCTTCCCTTGTACCACAAGCATAGTGGAAGATCAATTGCTTACATCACATGTAGGCGTGCTATCGTGCCTAGATGGGTACATGAACATCGCGCTGGAGCAGACGGAGGAGCATGTAAACGGGCGGGTGACAAACCGGTACGGCGACACGTTCATTCGAGGGAACAACGGTGCGCTTCAATGCCGACGTAATCCAGGACATGAATGCTTACATGAATACAGTACTGTATATTTCCGCAGCAGAGGCTCTGTAGATACAGCCCATAATGCCATTTTTTGACGCTCAACCGCACCTGCGTGCATATTCCAGCTCGTTATTCACTGTACTCTGAATCGGTGACTCCTAGCTCTGGTATTTCTTTGGTTCTCGAAAACCCCACGCTTTTAGATGTGAAATTGCTACTATCATCTTGAGGATGTTTGGTATGTTCCTGTTCACAACGATCAGCTTAACACATACAGGTCCGTCACGTTGAGCTCAACTTTTCCGCAGGTTCAAGCTCAGTCGCTTGTTGAACTGATGCTATGGCAAGTTTTGACGCTTACTGCTATATGCTTGTGGTGTGGCGACCATGATTAAAAGCTTCTCAAGACTCCTACGTCAAACAAGGGACTTGTGTATTTTCTCCTATGACAGCGAGGCTTGAGCGCTGCCTTGGGACATTATTGTTTCTGCACTATCGCAATGCAGTGTGCTGTCATTCGGCAAATTCCACGTCACAGCGCGGCAAGTCTTCCAAACAAAGATGTCTTCTGAATACATGTTATGTCCCAGGTATAATCTAGAGGATAAACTCCAGTGGCAGCCGGCGATTGGTACATATCCTGGAAGCAAAGAAATACCGATTGACGACGCCATGGGTATGCCATCGTTTCAAAACCCATCTCGTTCTTCTCGCCCGCGGTTCTTCTACTCTGTATGTAGATGAGGCCGCGAGCGACTGGTATGGCCTTGATGCGTCCTGTTGGTTAAATGCACCTGTCGTAGCGTTCAGTTCAGCTCGGCGGAGATAAAGACAGCAAACTCAACGCACAACATCGAAATCGGGTCCACCACTGCACAAATGCTAACATGAATGTTTGCTATGCCGCCGACCTGAGACCAGCGGCTCCATCTGGAAAGCGGCGGCGATCGCGGTGCTGCTCAGCCCGGTCAATATGCGCTCCTTCTGGATGATGCCCAGCACCACGTTGCGCAGGACGAGGCACGCCACCATATTCGTGAAAGCGGTATACATGTTAACGAGGATGACGTGATCGGGGGCGGCGGTGATCAGCGGGGAGTCCAGCACTGCTAAATTCGCGAGAAAGAACAGGATGGTAGCGCTGTGGTGTATAACATTAGACAGGGACAAAACAGATGAAACATGACTCACAAGTAGTAGAGCTGTCCAGATTGTAGGAGAGATTTCGACAGCTGGTGGAGGCCTCTGCCTCTCACCACCGACAGAAGGCGCGAGCGCCAGTCATCCCCCACCGCCGCGTCGGCCGTCAGGCGATAGGTAATGGCCAGGAAGACCATCGAATCGTTGCAGAATGTTGCGTAGACTGGCATGGTGGTATATTTCGCAGGGTCTTCGCTCGTGCATATCCGAGTACCGGGACGATGGGCTAAAAGACGGCCATCAGAACGGGACATCGGGCAAACGCACGGCACTGACCTGCACGCATATAAAAGTCGTTTAAAATGGCGATCGCCACAGTGGCTAACCACAGGAACCCAAAGAACACGGTTATCCGTGTCGACTTCATGTAAACCGCGCGGACGCGGAGGAAGAATAGCAGCGACGTGGACGCGATCGATAGGAGAACCGCGATGGATAGCATGGAAGAAATCGGTTGGCAGGTGTCCAGCTGCGCGTCTGTGCGGGTGTTCAGTTCGGCGGTGCCGCAATACGCTCATGCATACGCACGCACTGGTGAACATGACAAGAAGCAGCGAGCGCATGAGCTCGCTGGCGCTGTGGGCGGTCAGCACGGGCGACGCGACGGGAAAAGAGAGCAGCACGTACCGCGCGACGAAGTAGATCGCGAGGGACCAAGTCAGGCCGCCACGCGCAGAAACGATCTCCACCTCCTCCGCGACAGACAGCAGCCAGTCATAGGCATACATCTGAAGCAACTGATCATGAGCAGTGAGGATGAGGGGGATGGTAAAGCGGAGCTCACTGTCAGCTGTGCCCCGAAGACGAACACGATGGCAGGGCGCGGGACGGCCATGGTGCTAGAGGACGAGCGCGGCCAGTCCGCACAGGCTCTATGATATTAATGCCAGAGAATGCTGTGAATTGGTCTGCTAGCGTTAGCCTAGGCAGCAGTGAACCGCATTTAGCGGTTTTTTTAAAACTTACTAGCCACATTTCAACTTGCCAGGCCACGCAACGTACAAGTTATTAGTCAATATCAGGCCCATAAAGCGCGTCACGGGTGTATGTATTCGTGTACATGGAATGATCGGAGCGAACTTAGAGTGCGGGGATTTCACCCAGACAACGGGAATGCAGACGCCGCGGGGAGCACTAGCTGCTAATGCGGGGACACTGGCAACTTTGTTATTTGCGCTGAGGTGAGAGCGCGCGATGAACGCATATCCCTCACGCTCGGACCTTTTCCGCTCGGCGGGGTTGAACTTCCCTTCTGCCATTTGGTCAAGTCGTCCCCTGATCGACGGAGACAGGGTGATGTGCGTATCCTGGAGAAGAGAATATTGGCCGCCTGACAGAAGGTTTTGCCAGTAGAGTTTCCAGATTTGTCCAAGAGTACACAAAGCGCCAATGATTTTGCGACGCAAGTAATGAAGAGGAGGCTAGGGCTAATGAGCGTTGTGCGGACAAAACCAGGCGGGGTGCGGGAGGGTGCGAGTAATTCTGGCCCTCAAAAAGCCTATTTTCGGACAGACCTGAGTAGGGGGCATGCGACTTCCGTTGCCCGCGCGTCAGACCTGATGCTCGGATACAGGCAGACAGATTGGCGAAAATCGGCATACTTGCCTACCCAGGTGCGAGATTTGGCAGAATTGGGGGTGCTTCGACCGGGTGGCACTGTCGCTTGCGCCAAGTGTGGCCAAGTCGTGGGCGGAGATGCTCAGGTACGCCCGTCCCCGTTACAGGCCGATACTTACGGATACAGTTTGAGTATGGCTGTGCCCCTATATTGTTCGTGGCGCATGGCACTCGGAGTTGTTGAAGGAGTATATGGATTGTCTTGGGGGTATTCGGCGGCGATGGAACGTGCCGTGTTGAGGCTCAAATTATTGGCTATGGAATGTATGCTGTGCGTGCACCATACAATAGTTGTAGCGGCGAAGCTGGCGGAGCACCGTGCTCCGGGCTTCTGAGGTCTCCTGCGGCTCCGCCTGGAACTTCTGTGGACTGTCAGGTGCTTCCCAACGCCGATAAGCCACTTATGATGCGTAATTTCGGTGTCAACACGGGGATCTTCAATTCATCTTTGATTCGCACCTGATCTGCGTATAATGTGCCCTAGGCTGTAAGATTTGCGGTTGTTGCGCGCGCGGGGGAGACAGGCGAGGCCTACGCTCCGCTGCCCAGTTACGAGTTACACATGATATTAGGGCAAGGCCGGCTGAGCTTGGGGTATGACTGTAGATACAGTGTATTGACTTGAAAGCAAGCTAAAGCAAGTGTGTTCGTCACACTGACAGCAGCTAATTGGAGGGACAATGGGGGACGTCCATCTCAAATTGATTACAGCTACCGAACTTTTCTTCTTCCTCTTGTCAGCCTCTTGTTTTCCCTACGCGCACGCGCTGTCTCATCTGCCCTTGGCTTTCAATTACAAAGCGACATGTTCAACCAAAGCATGCCTCTTTTCTCTGATAATCGTGCTTGCCGCGAGCGCGCGCGCGCGGCGTATACATACGCCTAACCTTTGTTCCAAACCAACCTGCTCGTCCAGTCGCAAAGTACGTTCCATTTCTGATATCAGAACCGGGGCTGACGTGCACATCGCAGTGGACACGACAAACTCTGGGTGACTGCGCGTGGTCAATGGTTATGGAGGGCGAGTAGACGTTTGGCTAACGACATCATCGAACTCTGAGGCAGTAGCATGTGTATAGACGTGCGTCCCTTTCAATTCTCTCGCCGCCGATCTTGTTGACGCGAGTGCATGGGCAGGATGCCGACACGACGAAGATTCGTTCCTGGCATGCTGGGAAGAAGTCACACCAGGACGGACCATATCAAGCGCAGTAACACCACATCTAGCAGTCGATGGGCGCGTGCTTCACCTCATCAACGGCAAGGGATCGCGGGGATGAGGTAGGTCTAGCGAAGACGCGAATGGCTGGCTCGAAGGCGGATGCATGGACAGGCAGCCAGCGACCAGCGAGACGATCAGGGCGGGTAGAAATTGTGGGACGGGCTGAGCAGCACATGCAGAAGATGCTGGTGTGAATCCGAAGCGAACGAATTCTGTCTGTATTCGATTGCACGACATCCTGGCGCAATCCGGGGGTGACACCAGTATCCAAGGGCGCGCAGCAGGTCCGTGGTATGGGCGACCTGGTTGCGACCAACACGCGGGTGGGCGTTGCGGGCAACGAGCTGGACCCTATGGGAGGGATAGCTGGGAACCGCAGCGGGCTCGTGCGGAGCCGTGAAGTGATGTCATGCGTGTATGCGACGGCGGCTTAGTGAGTTGCACCTTGTTTTCTTTTATCAGTACGCGATTGCTGATGTGCTTGAGCAGGCACTAGGGCAAGTCGCCGATGTCCATTGCAAGTTCGCGAGCATCAAGCGCCCCCACACTGGACGCATCATTGCGCAGCCGTTCGTTTCTGGTATCCCTCCATTTACTTCGCGGTTTTTGTATTGTTTGATGGAATCATCTCGACAGTAGCATACACAAACATTGTTTGTTATTTTGATATACACGAGTCGCAGCCTGGTATTTTTATTATTTTATTATTTATATAATTACTGTTGGCTGTACAGTTGAATGAAGTTGCACAGCTCGCGCAAAACTCTTGAGCCACATCGTTGTTCTTCTCGCACAGCATATCAATCCCTCCGCCGCCTCACTCAGTCTGTTTCACGAAGTGGTGCGGGTAAACCTGAGGGCCTGTCCGACTCCTAGGACTCAGGAGCATATTTCAAGCGTGCGTTCGGCGGCCTAGTCTCTCTCCTATTACCGCTTCTCCGTTGCTTGTTAAAGCTGAGGACTCGGACGTAGGAGGACACAGAACAGAATGGTATTACAACTGCTAAAGACAGGTATGCGACTCGGTGGCGATGTTTCACCACCCAACAATAACATACAATGCAGCTGATCAATAGATCGGCTCAGGCGCGGTCGGCTCGTCAGAATCGGTCTAGGCACTGGAGATGCGTGCCTCGTGAGTGTATGTCGCCTGATTGCGAGTCTTCCGTATGCCAGACTATGATTGTGCTCTCCTATGGCGGTTCCATCCGCGTCGTCCTCCAGCAGTAGTGAACAATATTGGGGCGATCCCGATATAATCCACCTGAAGTGCGATGCCGTTCGTCCCCGGGCCAGGCCATCTGTGCCGTGCTCCAGTAGTATCTGGTCAATTCGACGCGACCAACATACGGTACTGCCTAGAGCGCGAGGTCAAATTCCCCCCTGGCATCGGCGTCCGCACCTTTCACCAGCAGCAGCCGCGCAACTAGTCATGCAGCAGACCGGGAGCGAGCGGCTCCAGCTGGAACGCGGCGGCGAGCGCGGTGCCGCTGAGCCCCGTCGGCGCGTGCTCCGTCTGGGCGGCGCCGAGCGCGACGTTGCGCAGCACGAGGCAGGCCATCATGTTCGCGAAGGCGGTGTACATGTTGATGAGGATGACGTGGTCGGGGACGGTCGGGATCAGCGGCGCGTCCAGCACCGCCAGATTCGCGAAGAAGAAGAGGATGGTCGCGCTGCGGTGTATCGTCAGGTGGATGCGATGGGTTGCATGGCCCAGGACGCACCCGTAGTATAGCTGTCCGGACTGGAGAAGCGACCGCGAGAGCCGGCGGAGGCCTTTGCCTCGCACTATCGAGAGCAGGCGCGAGCGCCAGTCGTTTCCCACCGCCGCGTCGGCTGTCAAGCGATATGTGATGGCCAGGAATACGATCGTGTCGTTGACAAATGTTGCGTAGACCGGCATCTTGGTGTATTTGGCGGGGTCTTCGTCGGTGCATATGCGAGCACCGTGGAGATGCGCTAGAAGAGGGGGTTCAGCGCGCCGCGTGGAGTAAATGCATGGCACGAACCTGCGCGCAAATTCAAGCTGGTCAGAACGGTGATCCCCACGGTGGCCAGCCACAGGACTCCAAAAACCGTGGTTATTCGGGTAGACTTCAAGTATACGGCGCGGACACGGAGCAGGAACAGCAGTGAGGTGGAGGAGATCGATAGGACGACGGCCACTCCAAGCATGGCGGCAATCGGCTGGCAGGTGTCCAGATGCGCGTCTGCGCAGGTGTTTAGCTCGGCGGCGCTTCAAGGCGCACGGGCACACGCACTGGTGAACAAGACGAGAAGCAGCGAGCGCATGAGCTCGCTCGCGCTGTGGGCTGTCAGCACACGCAACGCGGGCAGGCTGGGCCACATACCGCGCGACGAAATAGACCGCGAGCGGCCAGGTCAGGCCGCCTCTTGCAGACACGATCTCCACCTCCTCGGAGATGGACAGCAGCCAATCGTAGGTGTACATCTGCGGTACGGTAAGGCTGAGCGTGTGGGAGAGGGCGCGCGTGGACTCTCACCGTCAGCTGGGCCCCAAAGACGAGAACGATGGGCAGGATGGCCATGGTGCTGGGGAACCAGTCGACTGGGCGGGGACATTGGGCGGGCACTGGCTGCTGGTTTACCTAGCTTTCGCCTAGCCGACAGGGTGATCGAATTTAGCGTTTTTGAATTGTATAATAGGTGGCTTTATACCTGCCGCGGGTCTGGATTCTAATTTTAAATTCTCCTTCTGAATCTGATGCCCGAGCCAAGGCCTCGGCACGGCGGAGAGACGGAGGGCGGTTTGCGCATCCTAAACAGGGGAACACTGGTTGGCTTTCCATGGCGTCTGCAAATCCAGATACAGACCTAGATTCGTCGGACTTTGAAACTTCATAAGGTTCAAAAACGGAGAACGGAGCAGAGAGGATTCGGGCTCAGATGAAGCAATTTGACACTTGAAAAGGAGAGTGGCGATGCGAAATCTTGCCAAATATGGTCTGAAAATTAGAAAAACACAGATTTTGAACTGGAGGGGGGGTCGGCACCCCCCCTCTAGTTCAAATTCTAGAATTTTCAGATCGGACTTTGAAAATTCTCCGATGCCGGGCTGCCGAAGTCCCAAAACAGCGATTTAGAATGAAATCTGGAAAAATCTGCGTTTCTAAATGCTATGGAAAGTCATCCACTGGATGACTTTCCATAGCATTAGAGTGTATTTGTTTGCACTTTTTTGCTTACGTTTTGTCTGTTAACTGAATTGAACTGAATTGTTGGAGCACCAAAACATAATCAAAAAAGTGAAAACAAATACTCTCTATTTAGAAACGCAGATTTTTCTAGATTTCATTCTAAATCGCTGTTTTGGGACTTCGGCAGCCCGGCATCGGAGAATTTTCAAAGTCCGATCTGAAAATTCTAGAATTTGAACTAGAGGGGGGGTGCCGACCCCCCCTCCAGTTCAAAATCTGTGTTTTTCTAATTTTCAGACCATATTTGGCAAGATTTCGCATCGCCACTCTCCTTTTCAAGTGTCAAATTGCTTCATCTGAGCCCGAATCCTCTCTGCTCCGTTCTCCGTTTTTGAACCTTATGAAGTTTCAAAGTCCGACGAATCTAGGTCTGTATCTGGATTTGCAGACGCCATGGAAAGCCAACCACTGGCTGACTGAAAGACCAGCACAAAGATGGTGGAGGTATCTCAGACGACCTTAGAGTCTTAGACCTCAAATAGCCAAGGATTCCGTAGGATTTCGCCAAGCCCAAATTTTCGGGTTCGCCGAGCAGAGTCACGTGCCGTGCCTCAATTTAGCGGCTTTAACTTTAAGTTTAAGGCTTCATTGACTACCGCCATGTTCAACAATGCGATCGTGCGCGCGGATCGTACACCTAGTCTCGTTCATAGGTAGCCTGCCCATCTGAGATATCCAAGGTACGCCCCAGCCCCAACATCACGCATCGTTGCTGACGCGCACATCGCAGCGGGCGCGACAGCGCCAGGTGCCGGCGCGGATTGAGGGACGGACTGCGCGACGGGCGCGGACCAAGCGTGCAATCGGCGGGTACGTCCCCTCTCCTCTGCCTCCACTCTTGCTCGCCCAGGATCGGCAGTATCCACGCAGCCGTGACGACGATCTAGGTCTGGGCGCACGACGCAAAGAACGCGCATGAAGAACAGCTACACCAAACAGGTGGAGAACCGCAGCCAGCGACGAAAGGCAATGGCTGCGAGGTGAGGAGTGCGCTGACGGGGTAATATCAGACAATAGAGATCGAACTCGCGCCAACTTCTGCTTGTATGTCCCGAGGCGGGGCCGTGGGATCATTAGTGACACCGAGAGAATGAGGTCGAGGCACTCAGTCGTTCTTTATGAGATGCTTATCGGCGTGGTGCAGGTGCTCGTGGGATGTCGACCTGGTGAGAGGCCCCCCTCAAATATGTGCGACCAGTGTGCTCATGACCCTGTTTCGAGTAGGCACCAAGGCGTATCCTCGTCTTTCTGGGCCCCCGAATCCTCGGACTGCACCACCGTCTTCACGAGCATCACGATCGCATCCGTCAAGCGGAACTACTCGCAAGACAAGCCCATCAAGCGTGGGCACGCCATGTGCATCACCGCAAGTCGTTTTCTGAGCGCTCTCAACGTATTCCTGGCGTTTCGTCTTGTCTTTCTTCTTGGAGCGGACTGCTTGTTGGATTTGCTCAGATTTGGAATGACCTTGGACTACACTTACTCTATTGCATGTACGTGTATACGCGCGATTCTCTGTTTTTGTTCTGACAGATTGACACACATGGACAGTAGTTCGGTAATCGTCCGAAGCTCAGTCACATACATTTGGTCATGGATGTCGTCGCGCATCTGGATTTTTCAACTGTGTGGTTCCAGACGTGGCACAATAAGATAGGTTTCTGAACAAGTATTTTACAAGGCACCGGCCGCCTTGACTTGGATTTTCTTTTGGCTGTCCACCTTCCGTGCTGTGCAAATGATCAGTATCTTGCTTCGAGTACGTGCCGAAGAGATATCGCTTTTGCTCGGCCACGAAAATCCACTGCAATTCTGCCACCATGATAGTGGCAAAGGATCGGGTCGTATTTTTCATGTGCTTTCGAATCACTGTCTTTTACTCAAATGCGCGGATTAGGCTCACGAAGGCTGAGTCTATAAATATATGGACAATACGATCCTGATTGCTCCTTGTGTGTGCTGCATGCCGAAGTGGGAAACTTCAGGTTTACCGTTCGTCATATGGTATGTGATGCTGGCAGTACTGATAGAAATCCCACTACTTGAGCAGTCATACTAGCTTACGGCCAGCGATAAATCGGTTTAAGGAAAATCCCACTGCAGCCATACAACCTTCGTTAAAGATCAAGCTTATCGCCGTAGCACACGAGATGGTAAGTTATTTTTTTGAGCGTGCAATGTCATTTATCTCTCGCACCTTCTCTTCTTTCCTGATTAGCGGCTGTTTGTCAGATTTTGACTGCTTGGGACTCAGACTGCACTTACTTCGCTTTATGTCGCTTTATGTCGGGATATACGCGCGGATCGCTCTCTTTGTACTTCTTTTGAATACGAGGGATGTAGCTCAGCAATCTCCCGTGCCTAATCTTACCCTCATTTCTGACTTTCTTTATTCACACCATTGGTTTGCAGCGCGTCGTCTTACACCCGCGGCGTCATCCACTATATCCGGTATTGCAAGCCAGCACAGTGCTCGACTCCGAGCGACTGCCGTAAGGCGGTTGAGAACGTGGTGTTCCTGCGCGGCGTGATTATGCTCTATTGAACATCTAATTGAGGGTGTAGATAGAGCCACATACCGTGGTCGCCCATGAGGTCATTTGGCATGCAGTACCATTGAAGGCGCAGAAGAATAAGAAGTCTATGCACACCAGAGCACATGTCCTCACGCGTCAGCATGGCAGTGGGAAAACAGGGTGATAGAAAGTACGCACGACCAATTCACGACGAAGGATCAAGATACATTGAACTTGAACGTTCCCCGTCAATCAAGCACAGCGAATACCACGGTACACATCCTCAACTCGGTGTGGGGGTCTACTACCTCCCAATCAAGCACAGCGAAGTCGCCAGAAATGTTCGAGTGTATATGTGCTCTGCGAGATGTTAGCTCATGACCTCAAATAGCCCGAAATCGGTAGAGAAAAATCCGAGATGAACTAAGCCAGGATGTGACGCGGTCCGGGGTCGGCGCGAGCTTGACTAAGTAAGCGGGCCACGTGCGACTGCCAGGGACAAGTAGCGGTCCCGACAATCTCCCGACCGAAAATTGGTTTTTCACCTCCTTCTCCCCTCAATTGCAATCGAACTTACTGAAAGTGACAAGACAAATTTTCCTATTCACTTGTGACTGTGTTCTCTCCAGCAGACCATACCACATGCTTAGAGGCTGTGGGGGAATCTTATAATTTCGCGACCTCTGCCTGGCGATACAGGCGAAGGCAGCGTATGCTGTAAAGTATTCGCTCTGTCTTCGAGACTCTGATCTGTCGCTCAAGTGGATTCTACTCAATATCATTTTTATACCATACCTGCTCACCGATCCTTGCGATTCTCAAATCTCGATATCTAACAGCCTAGCACCCCACCACCACTCCTCCACAATGGACTCACAAGTGACCCTCGTCGACCCTAAACCAGTCTCCATCATCTTTGACTCTTACAGCGTGCACAACGCGAGAATCTCCCTCTCCTCAGATCCCTCCAATACACTTTATACCATCTACACTGCTCCAGCGAAGCCGACAGCCGATACTGCAATTTATTTGCGCACAGGCGATCGAACGGTAGCGGCAATTCAGCAGAATGACGTGCTGCCGGACAAAGTGACATTCCACAGCGCGGACGGGACGAAGGAGAAGCTTTCGTGTAGCAAATGGCTGAAGAAGCAGACATTACCGGACAAATAGTGAGCGCATTCTTATCATAGTTTTTTTTTTTTTTTTAAAAAAAATCATTGTTTAACCTCCAAGGGTTCGGGCTGAACTATGGTAGAGGGTAGACTACTTTGTATGTATCTCTAATATTAACTCTGGTGTCCTTCATTGACGCGTACCCGTGAAGAGGCGCTACGAATTTGCCTTTGTGGGGCGGATGATGTATGTACGATATCAGTATAGAGTATATGAAGTATTTGCGTGTTCGCTTGTGCGGATTAGATGTAAGGTAGGTGTAGTCTGGGCCGAGAATGCGAGAAGGAAAGAGAAAAGGAAAAAGTCGATTGGGGCTTCTGCACGTGCACTTTCACATCGTGGCTATTACTTGTTGTTCTTCTTCGTCTTCTTCACCGGGTCTGGAACCTCCATCGTCCCGAAGTTGTCTCCGAATCTACCGGTCTTCCCCACGAATTTCATGAGAGGTTTGAGGGCGTTGGGGTGCGAGAGCAGTGTGCGAAGGCATCTCGATTCGGCCCCCAGTGAGTACATCATCTCGTTTCGCAATCTGTGTGTCGCAGGGCAGTCCAGCAGGTAGTGACGGACCGTCTCGTGGGCTAGATTGCAACCTGTACATATTGGTGAGTCTTTTGCTTTTATTCTATGCAGATGTTTGTTAAGCGGCGCGTGGCCTGAACGTAGCTGAATGTACAACGCGGCTTGTCCTTTCGTCATCTCTGCCTGCGCCTTCCGGAACTTGGTCGATGGCATGGAAGGGTCGACTCGCTCAAGCATCTCCCACTGCTTTGAGCTTCTCAAGATCTCGGCAGCTCCTTATCATAGTTAATAGCTGGCTGATTCGTGAAGCCCTGTGCGGGCCATGATGTTTGACGGCGTCTCATACTATTGGAAATCAGACAAGAACTTTCAACTCGCAGTACGTCTTCTCGCTCCTCTCATCGAGGATTAACTTTTGAATCCATCCTCGATAGCTATACCGTTCTACTGATCATGGCCAACCGATCGCATCATACGCGGGAGGTTCGCCTATCGTCATCACAATATCGTCCGAGCGCGAGATGCTTCTTGCTAACGCCTCGCAAATCCTGGCTGCCTTCATCATTCTCGAAAGCAAAATGCGAAGGGGAGAGAAATTCAGCCAAGTGGCCAAGGGGATGGGGCAGTTCGAGGCCACCGCAGGGTCCGGGATAGCGAGAAATGTCCAACACTAGTAAGCTAACTCTTGCGTTGGGGGAGTAGCTTGTATTCATGATAATCAGAAAGACGTATTGCCATCCTTTTGCCCGTCCAAGTAGCAACATAACTGTCCAGAGCCTCTCATGCAAAATCAATGACCTTTCAAAACCGATGTAATCGCTGAGCTTTGAATTTCGCTCATTCCCTCCATGACCCCATGCTCGAGGAAAAGGAGCTCCGTCTGATCTCACCATCTTGCGCCATCATTGTCTACCGCCTACTGTCACAGTCTCGTGTCCTCATTGTTCCTTGCACGCTGGCCTGCAGGCGTAAATCCCGATCAAATATTCGCAACCACAGGCGGTGTCAAGCTCTCGTTTTCACGAGGATGTCGAAATGGCGCGATGAATGACCATTTGTGCACGGAACACACGGAGTTGTTCACGCAGTCCAGAGTTTTTGGATCAGGTGCGACAGCCAACGACTGCTCGGGTGTTGAGTATTTCGTGCGAGGCGATGCTCGGGTTGCGCTAATTGCTCTCATCATTGCACGCGCGACGACGATGACATTCTGGACCGCGTTATCAGCGTGATGGGCAGTTCATCATGCGGGGAAGCAGCAAACGTCCAGGCTGGAAGCGTCGGCATCGAAGTTGTCTCCGTGGGGCGTCATCATTGATTGAGGTATTCCAGGTCAGCAGACTCCGGAGCTGTACCAACAGCACGCGGTTGATGATGGCTCTCCGCGCAGGCGGACAGCATTCGCCGAGCATAGATGCGATTTTGCGGCCTTGGCAAAGTGCTTGTTTGTGTTTCTGGATGTAGGGTTTCTCTATACACCCCGATTATTTCAAGATTTCTGACGATGCCAACGGTAGAGCAGACTCACGATAGTAGCGGCCAACAAGCAGACTGCCAGCCTCCGAAGGCCAATTTTAGGGTCTGACGGCGTGTCGCTTTGGCTGACGGCGGCTTAAGAGGTTCCGTTGATAGCTTTCGTAAGAAAGGAAGTGTCCAGCTAATAGCAAAATGACAGATAATGTGTCGTCATCCACCAGCGCAGATTTCAAGCTGGGTGTATTCGCTGCGCATTGCATATATCGAGGCGATAATTGGAGCTATGCTTCTGAATAGTAAGTACACTCCATTTCACACGAAGTGAGAAAATGAACAGATATCGCTAGCATGAACCTCAAACCAACCACACTGCATGAAGCTAAGCGAATCAAGCATCCTCGGTGCTTAACCAGATTATTAGCCTTGTACACGCACGTTGTGGAAATTGCTCTTGGAAATTTTCAACACAGCCGCCTCCATGGCCAGCGGTTTACACCCATGACCTGTCGACCGTGAAAGAGTTTTCATAGGGGGTTTTGCGTCAGCTGGCAGATGTAGGTTGCGCATTGGTCAGCTGTAACGTGTGCAAAAAGGTCAGCTGGACTTACAAACCGACCGCTCCAGAGGCGCGTTAGAATTTTCAACATGATGAGCGCTAACTAACGCGTTGTCGGAAGGGATCGGCCTCTGGAAGAAAGTGGTGAATTTGACATCAAGTTTGCGCCAGGCTAATGAGGCGTGAGAAATGCTTACCTGTCGATTCAGCGCTCCACTTCCTCAGGCTCTCACTACACTCGTCCTTAATGTTTGTTGGCTGGCTGTCAGTGCATCTGCCTCGAAAGGACCTGAGAGAGTAGCTTGTGATTATTCGTGTCAGGTGCGTAACCAGTGAAACATTCGCGTTTGTCTCGCGATATTGCGTCCTTTCAGCGTCGTTCAACTTGTTGATCGTTACCGCATGGTCGTCTGGGGCTACATATTCACGGGCGCGCGAGCAGTTGACGGAAATACAGACACCTTCGAAGCATGATCCAGACTAAGTATGGCCGCATATTTACCGGTGCACGAAAGGTATAAAATGAACCTCTGAGGCGAGTGGATGCTAGTCAACAAGCTCTCAATCTACCTATCTCGCCAACCTCTTCTTTTTTGCTATGGTTTATATCAGTGCCAAGTTTATCACCCTCGCTGCTCTCTTTGTGAGCACATCGGCCCTTACAATCGGGAAGCGCGATGTTGCTGCACTCCAGTCGCAAATCGCCACCATTTCGACGGATATCACCAATCTCGATACTGCAATTGACGCATACCCTAACTCAGGTGGATCCCTGTCGGCTGGTTTGGTGCGCGTGTTTTTTTTGTTTTTTGAATGGGACATTGGTCACTGATCTTTCAATTCGTTGTAGGCCATCAATACCTTGGCCACGACTTTGGTTACAGCTCTCAACACCGGCACTACAGATGCCCAGGTTTGTTTGAAAACACCGCTATTCATCTTGAATTTTCTGAAGTCTTACTTATTTTCAGGCCATCGCTGGCCCTGTTGACGAGGCCGACGGCGAAGCCATCATCGCCTCAATCCAAGCTGTCGTGCCCACAATTGAGGATGCGTTGACAAACATCGTCCTTAAGAAGCCGTCATTCACAGCTCTAATTGTCGGCGACGCCCTCGTCCTACAGGATTTGCAGAAATTGAACGCGTCTACTGTGGCGTTCGAAAATTCATTGGTTGCAATCGCTCCCGTAAGTCTTTTACTTCTTCATGCATTACATAGAAAACTGACAGGCGGACAGGCTGACCTTCAATCAAAGGCTACTGCCATTATCGCTTCGCTTGCCACTGCATTCGCCACGGCTATTGCTGCTTACAATTAGATCAGTCACTATCTGACACAATATGTGTCTCATATATCGATGTAAACGAGCATTGGCTGTGTATATTTTTTAAATGTTTTATAAAGTATGAGGAATTGTAGTGTTCGAACAAGTGCTTAGCAAACATCCCCAAGCCAAACGCACAATCAGGAGCACAGTTCCCGAGAGGACCTAATTCTAGTACAAAATAGCTAAGTTGATCCGCCTGAACTGAAAATCGCGTGGACGAGGGTTCATTGAAGTACATCGCGCTTCGCAATTGGGAGACTAACATGATCCAACTGTTCAGTATGTGACCAGGCGGGCTTCCACAGCCGTAGCAATCAACGCATCACGGCCCGGATGCTTGATCAAGCGTTCGTTGACAGAATGGGCCATGCAAGAAGAGAGAATACTCTCTTCTCAGACTCAGAAGGAATCTTTGAAGTTTTGCCACAGGTGTTAGCCAATAAGGTCAGCTGATACTGCATCCGCGACGGTTGTCAGTTGGTTGCGTTGCGAATGTAAGGCAAGCATTAGTCAACATCTTGATATCTCAATCAGAGGAGAAATTTATTTTTTCACCTGCAGGGCAACTCGAACAGCGCGAGTGACACCGAGTAGTCGAGCTTCAGTTTGACTCTTGAGAAGCTTGCGACTTTGAGTTCAAGTTGCTGCCGCCACATAGCGGCGTGAGAAAGAAGCACGTGGGATCCATTTGACAGCGCGCATCAACTGGGCCTCGGCGTTGACTCCGTGACACTGACAAGCATACCACGTCTATCACTGATTGTCTAGGCCGAAACTCTGGACGACTCTGTCTCTCACCAGACCTATAATGGCTGGCACAATAACTGGTGTTGAGCGGCGGCAAGTCTTGACGTTTGTAATCATCGCTCCATTGGGATTTCCAGCCCATGTATCCATCTCCCAAGGAGGGGAATGCAGATTCGCATCCATCATCCCGTGTCTTTGGAATGCCACAATCGATCTCTCACTTGACTCATGAATCACTGCAGCCGTGTCCTGCAGGTACATTGATTGACTTTCTTGGAAGCCCACGGCCAGCACGCAAATTGTATCCTCGGCCGCGTCATTCTGCAACGTTCGAATGGCACGATGAAAGGCTCACTTGACCCTTTGCACCCGGCCTACCTGACCGACATCTCGTCAGGCCTCTCTCAGAGTGCAGCCGATGCATACTGAGGACGCCGCGAGGCCGCGTGACGCGCTATCGGCTCGGGAGGGATGTGCGCGCGGAAGAACTGGCAACTTTTCTCTGGCGTATACTAAGACTGCTCGTGGTATAAATACTCTTGGAGTTTGCTCATGCTCCGCATCTCTCAATCCCACATCTACTTATAATAGCCAATCCTCTTCTCTTCCTCGTCTCGTTCAAAATGGTCCAAATTGCCTCGAAGTTCCTTGCTCTCGGAGCCATCGTACTCGGCGCCTCCGCCATCTCGCTCCCAAAGCGCACCGTCGCACAGGTTGAGAGTGACATTGCTGCGATCTCCACCCAGGTCACTAGCCTCGACACTTCCATCAACGCGTTCCCCGACTCCGGAGGAAGCCTCAGCGCTGCTCTGGTGAGATTATTTTATTAGTCCATAATGAGTGTGCCTGACGTCCCGCTAGGCCATCAATACTGCCTCACGCAACTTGAATACTGCGATCACAACCGCTACCACCGATACCAAAGTATGCATTGTTTCCCTATTCTACATTTTTCGCTGTCTAAACCTTACAGTAGGCTTTGACCGCCCCGGTTGGCGATTCAGATGCCCAGGTCATCATTGACGCCGTCTCAGGATTCACGCCTACCATTGTCGATGCATTGACCAACATCATTGCGAAGAAGCCCTCGTTCGACGCACTCATCGTCGCCGACACCCTTGTCCAAGAAGATCTTGCCAGCCTGAACTCGTCGACCGTCGCGTTTGAAAATGCTTTGTTTGCTCTAGCGCCTGTATGTACTCCCCTATACTTTTGCTCTAACTTGCCTTTACTAACAGGACGGGTTCTTAGGGGGACTTGCAGAGTCAGGCCGAGGCGCTGATCGCGGAGATCAATGCTGCGTTCGCCAAAGCGATTGCAGCCTATGCATAAATCATGAAAATTTAACTTTATATCTCTTGGTTCTGTTGATATCGCTCTGTAATTGGAAATATATGTTGTGAGTCCTGGACCCCGGGGATGCGAGACTGAACCAAATTTGGAATCGAGCCTGAACATCTTGAACATTGAAGATAATGGGAAAGGAGTTGAAAGACATAATATATCTATGATACCTTGTAGCTGCAACAGTGGCCCAGTCTGAATTGGCTCGTACTGCGTGAACGAAAATTTCATCGGCCATTCGCTGAGGTTGTGCTGCGTGGCTAATTGCAAGCCGAGGTGTTAACTTCGGACACACACCCGAGTTCCGACAGCGGTTCAAATTGGCAGTCCGCTGGAGCCTTCATGCCGAACGGCACAGCACGACACATTTTCGAACGTGGGCTGATTTGACGATCGTGACATTGTTGACGTCTCAAGCCCTTTCACTTCTTGTCTTCTGTTGCATGTCCTCAGCTTGCAGTACTAGTCAGACGGGGCAACACTCTTGCTGCTCAGAAATTCGAGAGGCTTACCCGCTTAAGTACATGCAAGTCCATCAGGTCTTGCACTCCTTTTCATAGCCTGCGCGCGCGCTAATTATATAGTAACGCAGATCAGAATGATTACCGTTGATGCCGCTTGACAGAATGTGCGGAATGAGAAAGTGTTGAGACATGCTGCCTCAAGCACACGGAGAGGTCAGGTTTGCTGACAATGCCTATGGGGTGCGCACCGTTTGGGGCTCGTTTTCCAGTTGGTCGGTTCTGTCATCGAATTGGAAAAGCAATGGGTAAGTCAGCTTTCTTACGCTCTGCATGTGGGCATAAAGCGGGGTACTGACATCAAGAATAGCGCTAGCGCCTGCTAGCGCGAGGAAAGAAGCCAAGCAATCCATTGGGTTCCTGAGATACGTTATGGGCGGCCTTCGATTCGTTGATCCTATTGCGTTTATGGCATCTTTTGTTGCAATGAGCTCTCGTGCGTTGTATTGTGCTTATTTAAATACACTTTCCTCCGCGCTAATGGACCTCCGGCCCAGACGCCATGTCGACGCGTCGATTGCGTTTAGAGTTTATGGGACACAATTCATTCGAGACTGCTAAAACCAAACAAATGCTTTGTTTCGCGTCATTTCTCTCGCCTCTGGTCTCCCTCTGCAATGTTTGGTCTTTGCGTCCCGGCTCTTCTGTGCACGGCGCTCCTGGCACGGCTTTCGTTCGCTACGCCGTTGCCGTACAGCGCTGCTGTTGAAGTCCGACAGGAGCAAGCAAGAGCCGCACAGGCAAGCTCCTACTGGCTGGGATCCATAGATCATAACGGCGCGTCGCCCTATAACAGCGACTCCACATTCGTTATCTATCGGAACGTTAAGGAGTGAGCACTCTATAACGCGCCTGTAACAACACATCTCATCAACTTCTCTAGTTATGGCGCGAAAGGCGACGGCTCCACAGACGATCACGCTGCGATCCAGAAAGCACTAACAGGTGAGGCCCTATCGATATACATCCTGGCACAGTTCACTTATGTCTGTCTATATGGCAGGCGGCGATAAATGCGCTGTCAGCAGCTGTTATGGCTCGACGCTCTATCCAAAACTGGTCTATTTCCCCGCTGGTACCTATATCGTATCGAGCACGCTCAAAATCTCTATGTACACGCAAATCGTCGGTGATCCAACCAATATACCCACCATCAAGCCACGTTCCTCCTTCGGCGCGGGCTATGTCCTCGATGGCTTCCCCAACACGAACGGCGCGTACTGGAATGGCGGAGACGCACCTCTCAATATTTACAAGTCGATTCGAAACCTCAATGTCGACACCACGCTCGTGGCCCCCAGCGTCAACGTCAAGTGCCTCAACTGGCCGGTATCGCAGGCAACAAGTCTCCGGTTCATGACTTTCACCATGGCGCAGGGCGGTGTTCATCAGGGGATCGACATGCAGGGCACCGGCGACGCGTCGCAGAAGGATTCGAGTGGCGGCTCTGGGACGTTTATTGGCGATTTGACATTCAAATTTGGGAATGTTGGAATGACTGTGAGCAACCAGCAGTTTCACTTCAGGTACGTTCATTCCCGTTCTGTGCCAATCCCAATGTTGATGGAGCTGTAGGAATCTGGATTTTGAGGGCTGCACTACGGCGATCAGCACCGAGGTAAGGGATTACTTGGCTCGTCGCGCATTTCAAGCTGATCTATCGCATCAGCATTTATTTATCGGCGTATTACAAGATATTACCTTCCATAATTGCGGCACGGGCATCCACGGGCAGCCGTCTGGACATAGCGGATTCGTGAGTCTCATTCCAAGTACGAAAATGTTCCTGGCATACTGACGCGGCTTTGCAGAACTCCATTTCTCTTATCGATTCCACGGCGACGGGGGTTGGCACTGTGATCGTCGCACCAAACCAGTACACCTCATACATCGTGCCCGTTGTGATAGACAATCTAGTCACAACGAACGTTGTCAACATCATCGAGGACACGTCTGGCAATGTTGTTCTGGCGGGCAAGACGTCTGGGTCGATGACTGTCCCCAGTTACGTGCGCGGCGTCGTCTACCACGACCAAAGCTCACAGGTGTACACGGCGGGACAGAAGTTCAATGCGATCGACAAGCAGAGCAGTATGCTCAGCGGCGGAAAGTGGTACACGAAGCAAAAGCCTGTTTATCCGACTCTCACGAGCAGCAATGTGGTCAACGTCAAGTCCCAGGGTGCGAAGGGTGATGGGAAGAGCGACGACACTGCCGTTCTGCAGTCTGTTCTCACCAAGAATGCGGGCACGGGCAATATCGGTAAGTCTCAATACTGGCCATATCGCGGAGATACCTACTGATTCTGGTTTTTCAAAGTGTACTTCCCCTACGGCGTGTACGTCGTCACCAGCACACTGTATGTGCCACCCAACTCGATTATCCAAGGCGAGGCGTGGTCCAGCATCCGGGCCGCGAGCTCCCACTGGGCAAGCGAATCCAACCCGCAACCCGTACTCCAGGTGGGCAGGCCCGGGGACAGGGGCACTTTCGCGATGATGGACATGGTGGTCGAGCCGGGCAACGTCTACCCCGGCGCGAAGCTCGTCGAGATCAACATGGCCGGCGGCCCGGGGGACGTTGGCATCTGGGACTGCATCCTCCGCACCGGAGGCACGGCCGCAGCCGGCAACCAGGCGTCGCTGTGCACCACCGCCGGCGCCGAGTGCAAGTCTGCATGGGGCGCGTTGCACATCACCGCGTCCGGCTCGGCGTACGTCGAGAATATCTGGGGGTGGCTCGCGGACCACGGCATCGACAATACGGCTGGGGCGAACGCCGTCAGCATCCAGATGGGCCGCGGCGCGCTCATCGAGTCTACGAGCCCGACCTTCCTCATCGGCGTCGCCATGGAGCACTGCTCGCTCTACTCCATCCACACGTACAAGGCGCAGAACTTGTTTCTCGGTATGATCCAGGACGAGACGCCCTACTGGCAGCGCGGCAATCCTGCGCCGTCGGGCTGGACGCCCAATTCAGGTCTCCACGACCCCGACTTCAGCAACTGCGCGTCCGGCGATGTCAACTGCCGCCAGGCATTCGGTCTCAACTTCGACGGCGGCAGCAACATCTACTCCTACGGGTCGGCGGTGTGGACGTTCAAGCCCACCCAGACAAACGACATTTGGATCAAGGACGGCCCCACCAACCTTGTCATATTCAATCCGAACAATGGCGGAACTGGCGGCCAGTGGACGAACATCATCTCTGTGTCGGGCGGCGGGAAGGTGACGGACGCCGCCAACCCTGGGACATGGTCAGGTGGGGTTATCGGTGCCTACCTGCCTTTTGCCTCCTGAGCGAGCTTCCTGGACTTTCGTCGGAATACTTTACATTCATTTATGTGACTATCACTATCTACTATTACGGTACAATGCTCCACGCACCACACACTCTTTCAGTGACACACCTACATAGTACACACATTCTTTTCGCCCAACTCTCTTTACCTTCTACAGGAAGCTTGAACATTTCTTACACTACATAAATACGCTTGTAAAGCTCGAATTGTAATCAATAATCTTTTCACCTTTTGACTCGTTATGCGTATCACTGCCAGATCGCTTAGCATTCTCAGTCTTCGATTGCGAACGCTTCCAGGATTGAGCGGTTCTGTTAATGATGACGCAACGATAACCACACACCAGTCCTCTCAGAGCTCGTACTTGATAGCAGTAAGATAAATTGCATTTACATTGCGAAATGCTGCAGACAATTAGAAGTATGCCGAGAGCCCAGTATAACTGCTTCTGATCTTGTAGCAGCCTTCCTTGCCGTGCATGTAAGAAAGACATGACAATCTGCTAAAGATCCCCGGTAAGCAATCCTCCGTTACTGTGATTCTCGCGCGCGACAAGTTTGTAAAAGAGAGGCTGCTTCTCAATTTTGGGAGTATGTTTGAAATTGGCGTGTTATGGACACAGCAAAAGCTCAAAAGAGAATACCCGACTCACAAGTGTACCGTGTCTTCTCCAGCCATCATATAGCCTCGCTTACCTCTACATCTCATTCCGATAGCGCAGCGCAAGCTTGTAGCGCTATACCTGCGCCTGATTCACCTCTAATCCGGATAGCACGCGCTAGCCAAGCCGTCATCGCGTATCACCTCCGTCTGGCCCCTTCATTCCATATCGTCGCTGCTGAGCCTGCAGACCAAGATAAAAGCATACAGCTCGGATATCGGGCAGCCGTGGAAAGGGAAACAGGAAGCGAACATGACTATCGAATCAAGTGTCACGTGCGCTGTCCTATTTGGGCCACTACGCTTCCCAAATAGGGCAGTTGGCAGTGTTTGACAGGTTGTTCCGCTATGTCGGTTGGCCTTGCGTCGTGAACAATCACCCGCTCGAGTCAGGCTAAGATTTTTAACGAGCCCAACGATGATATGTGGAGGGATAATAGGCTGCTATTTTTGGCATAAATCTGATTATATTAGAAAGTTATTCCACACCTCCCCTCTCGGTCAAACGAAACCGGGCTGAGCTCAAAGCCGTAAGTACTATTGCAGCTATTTCTGCTTCACACTTATCACAGGCACACACAGTCTGTCAAATTCGTGTATTACTCGTCAGTTACAATCGGCTTCGTGGTAATGCGGCATACAATCGCAATGTGAGAGCATCAGCGAAATACAAGTCGAGAGTCCGCACCGCTTGCGAGGTCCGTGGGGCGCTGTGAAGAAATTACAATACTACAGAAGGGTATCTCTTTCCGGGAATACGTCTGCTATGCGATGGTGATAGTGATGAAGATGGCGTGAATTAATGGAGGGAAGCAGTGCTATGAAGAGGGAAGTTTAGTTTGATAGATGCGCTTCCCTATGCCAGCGAGAAGCGTACCTCGCATTCTGAAGTGAAAATCATTCCATCTCCAAGTTAGAGTACACGCCTCCTAGGGCGATGCGTGTCGGGCACCCATCAACGCAGGATCCGCCAAACATCGCGGATCACGGGGCTGTTATAGGGCTGAAACGAACTATGGTGCATGGGCTGGTGCGAGGGTGGGTGATACAGAGGGGGGCAAGCGCTGTCCTGATCCGCACCCGCAGGGTATACAACGTGCCGTGGCTGGAAGTGGGAGGGCTCAGTGGGGACAGCGGCGTCCCATTGCACGGGTTGCGGGGGGTGAAAGGGCGGCGGCGCGACTGGTGGAGGCGGAGGCGGCTCATATAGATCCACAGGGTCAGGGAATAACAAAAAGCAGTCGTCTGGGAATACAGCTTCGTCCAGGGCGATGTCAGCGAGGGGGTCGGGAGGCGGAAACACCTCGACCTCGCGACGGGGCGTGTCAATGGCGAGCGATCTGGGATAGGAGGGACATTCAGAAAGACGGATAACGGCGATAGAGCTGGTCACGCACGCAGCACGGCCAAAAAGCGGCTCGGGCGACACGCGGTAGCCCTCCAGGTCGAAGAGGGACGCCGACATCTCGAGGCGCATGATGTCCGCGCGCGCGGCGACGCCGCCGAGCCGCCCGGGGCGCAGGTCCCCCGCGGTGTAGTACGCGATGACGTGGTACTCGCGGTGCTTGAGCTTGACCGTGATCGCCTGGACGCATCAGCCGCGCCCACACTGTGAAATCGAATAGCTCGACGCACCTTTTTCCGGAGGCCATCGGCCTTTACAAACGTGGTGGGACACGCCGAGGACGAGCCGCCCGCCTCGGGGAGCCGGTCCAGCTCCTTGTACACCTGGCCGCGCGTGAGCAGGACGAGCGCGGGACAGCGGACGGCGCACCAGGAAATTGCCGCTGATCCTCGACGGCGTCCACAGCAGCCCGTCGCGCCAGCGGCGCATGCCGCTCTCCTGCGCGCTGAAGATGATCACGCTGCCGCTTGCTATCATATGCATGCGGTCAACCTGCGTCACGCGCTCGATGATGCGCGGGACCAGCCCCGCCTCGGCGGCGAGCACGAGGCGGAACGCGTCGAGGGTGTCGTGGACGAGCCCGAAGAAGGGCTGCCCTGCGCGGTCTTCGTGTCGGAATGCGGTGGAGACGAGCGTGCCGTAGCTCATGGTGGGCGCAGTGCAGTGAATATGGGGTCGATCCATGGCGCAATTTGCCCCGCTATTTTATCGCCCTTGGGCACCCGGGATACCGGCGG
>JACXVL010000554.1:0-37460 GCA_014898675.1 Athelia sp. TMB
GCGTTGCTAGAAAACTGGGACAAGCTCGAGCCTTGGCCGGAAGCGCCGGGTGTGCTGAGAGCGTTGAAAGAGAAAGGGTATATGTTGGGCGTCATCACAAACTGCAGCGTGGAACTCGGCAGGACAGCATCGAGGAGGTGTGGGATTGTGTGGGATTGTGTGTTGACTGCTGAGGAGGTAGGGGTTTATAAACCGAGGAAAGAGGCGTATGAGGCAATTCTGAAGGAGTTGGGTGTTAAGGCTGAGGAAGCGATATTCGTTGCTGGAAGTGCGAGTGATGTGCCCGGTGCGGCTGGTGTGGGTATGAGGGTTGTGTGGCACAATAGGGTGAGGCTAGAAAGCACAAGTCATGTTCAGGCGGAGAGGGAGGGCAGGAGATTAGATGAAGTTTTGAATGGATTGGTTTGAAGGGCTTGAGAAATGCTTCTGCTTGTAAGTTTTTATTCAATACCACTCCTCACCGCCAGTGCTTCTCCTTCCTTTGCTGTGTTCCCACCGAAATCTTCTCAAAACTACTTGGTACTTATACGCTCTTGGTTGTGCGTGTAAATTTGCAACACTATAAGTTAATCGCGCATGAATATCTACTGAATTCGTTACAGTATCCATGCGTGTGCGTTTTTGATCCTCAATATGACTGTATCAACTCCAAATTTTGACCTGTTCAACGTACAGAGAATCTAGAGTATCATCCTCAACGTTAATCATTCAAAAGGTGCTTGCGTCTTGTTATTGTGCGCTAACTAATATTGGCCTGCGTATAGATGTAACATTTATCATTATGATATTCCAGGACAGATTTATTTCTTCGAAACACGATACTAGCTCAGGCCCCCTGTTGAAGTCTACCATTTCCAGGCTTTACCCTCATAGCTGGCAAATGTGCCAGAGGTCTCCGCCCTGTTCGCTGTATCGATCTGTTGGCTACCGGTGAGCAGGCAGCTACAAAGTTATCTTGTAGTACAAGTGGTACTCACGATGCGCACGAGCCCAGTGATGCTCTCGTTCAGAGTCAAAGTCGGCCTAGGAACCCCAAGGATATCCGCAGCGCCATTTCCCATATCAGTCTGCACCCACCTACAATCGGACTCAAGTAAGCAAGCCGATTGAGATAATAAGCGCGACAACATACCCTGGAGTCAAAGCCACTGCCGTGATCTTCGGGTGCTCGAAGTGGATCTTCCTTGTGATGAAGTTGACAGCAGCCTTGGACGAGCCATAAGCCGTGTTGGGCGCCGGCATCAACTCCATATCCCCGACGCTGCCCATCGCGGACGACATCACAAAGAATTTACCCTGCGCGGCTTCGAGGAGCGCGGCCGTGGCCTGGAAGAGCACCAGGGGCCCGACGGCGTTCACCTCGAAGTGGGCGCGCACTTCGTCTATAGGCGTCACGATAGCAGGTCCCATCTGGTTGGCGATTCCCGAGTTGGCGATGACCACATCGAGAGCGGAGATCCCATGCTCGGTCTGGAGCTGCTTCACTGCGGCGGCAGCGTCTGTCTCCGACAGGCTGTCGATTTTGACGAAGATGAGCTTGCTGCCGGCGCCGACAGGCAGAGCTTTGAGGCTCGCCACAGATTCAGAGCTAGATGGATTTCTGACGGCTGCGATCACGGTGACGTTGGGACGCGCAAGGAAAGCTTCAGCTAATCCTAGACCGAGACCTGCATATCCGTTCGAGATCAGTCTTGAGATTCAGTGTACAATGCCAGGCAGCTCTTACCTCGGTTGGCGCCGGTGATAAGATAAGTGGTAGTCGACGACATTTTGAATATAGAAGTTGTTAGGTGTTAATGCTTGGATTTTAGGTGCAAGACACAAGAAAGGATGAGGGGATTGGGGTATGATTTCCCTGCCTTATCTTCCTCGTATTTAAATTAGTGTTGGAAGTATCTCGGGCTTGCTGATGAATCGCATCGGTCGTCAACCTACGCTGCTTGGTAATGCTCCCCAGAAGTTACAGTCATTAATAACGATTCTTAAGCTTTGTCATTGGTGTAAACTGATTTCAAAGAACTATAGCAAAGATCAGTGCCGTCGGGAATAGCTTTTCCCCAAGAGCAAGATATTGAGTCCTTGAGGTGGATGCCGAGATTCCCGATCCAGTCTAAGCTGCAGTATTGGTCACAAGGTTAAATGGATTTCAATATGCAGTAGAACGGAGTGGTTACATATTTATTGGTCTTGATGGCAATGTACTTAGCCAATGCTGAGATAAAGATGTGTTCAGGCGTGGTTTCCCAAAATAGGGGATGCACAGCACCCGCACTGCCACTAACCTCCTGTGCTAGCGAAACGAGAACAACCCGCATGAAAGAACGATTCAGGATCTGAATCAGACATTGTGCGCTTGTCCTGCTATGAACGCAAGAGCCGATATTCGCATAGAGGTGTGACACCGCATCACCTATCCTTTTCCGCCTTTTCCACCGCGTTCTCCTCGGATGAAGGCCCGGAATCGGCGGTTGCGAAAGAATGCCATGATTGCGTGGCTCGGATTGCTTCTGAAGCTCAGATTTTTGTTTGGGGTGACACCCAGATTTGCCTGCAAGGACACCTCACCGCGGGATTGAGTGGCAGCAATGGGTTGAAAGTGGTGGCCAAAGGCGGCATCGTCGAGCTTCTTGGCCTCCTCGATAGCGCGGGCGATTTCTTCTCTTGCGCGCGCTCGTTTCGCGGGTGCTCGCGCTTGCGCTTCTTGGTACAGCCTGTGGTGCTGTTAGAGTATACATCGGGAAATTTGCTAACAGCGAACGTGCTTTTCTACGAATTTGATCTCTGCCAGGAGGTCCTGAGGGTCCGCCAAAGTCGGCACAGCAGCAAGATCATAAGACATAGCCGCGATAGGGGGTGGCATTGGTTTCGATACATCCTCTTCATTCCGAGAAGCAACGGAGAGGGTGCGCCCTCGAGAAGAGACAGACGGACTCGAGGCGGTGATGCTGTCCCGTTCGACGCCTTCTTCCAACGCGTGTATGGGTACCGGGTTTGATATTTGTGGGACATCTGGTGCTGGCATCAGTTCCTTTCTATGCTCCTTGTCGCGACTCATGGCAATATTGAGCCTGACCCGATCCGCAAATGGCAAGTGGGTGGCTACGGAGTAATCCGCGTATCGCAGCGGGACACGAAGGGTGACGGCGTCGAAAGACGCATGGTAGCAGGGCATCCAGCCGACAGGGAAGGCTTTAGTAGGGTTAAGGGGCGCGCGAGACGGATGATCAGTGTTTGGGAAGACAGGTGTACACATATATTCCTCGATAAAGTCTTCCGGCGAGGAGTTAGGGAGACCAGATCGTAGTAGGTTGATTCGGTAGCGACCGTGTTCTTCATCCTCGTCATCAACCCGGAGTTTGTGCTAGGGGTGGGTAAGCCGTTCTTTTCCGCTAAATGCATACTTCCATACACGTACTTCGGCAATATAGCCTACATAGACTTTGTTGACAACATTCTGAGCTGCTGTGGTGGCTTCATCATCCTCCAAGATCTCTAGACTCTTGACTGGATCGAGTTTGATAGACACGTAGGCAGTGAGCTCCGGGAAAAGGGATGTGCCCTGTTCACGAATTCTGCTCTGCGTAAAAGACATCAACTCTGAAGACGTAGATAGGGGTGCGGGATGAGATCGAGCGACGGGCGCCTCCTTGAGGACGACAGACGGAGTTTTTTTTCCTGACACGACTGCTGTCACGTCAACAGGCTAGGTAAATGAAAGAAGCGGGTCAAGTCCTGTCAAGTCGCCCCGAGTTCGCGCGTGCATATCAAGTGAGGTATCAATGAAAGGAAACCTAACATTCCCACTATTAGATGAGGGAAGGTCACGAACGAAAAGGCACAAGAGCGCACATGAACGATGAAACCTTAATTTCAAATCTCATCAAGCCGGTGTAGGATTAATGAAGAGAAGCCCAGCATGCGGCGGGCAGTCGAAGAACCTTTCGAACTTTGCAGGATCCGAAGTTCGAACACTTGATCAAATATATATAGACCGTACACGGAATATGGAGCCGAGTACCCGAATTGACAACTGAGGCCAGGGAACCGTCCACAACCCAGAATCCATACGCAGCATCGATGTTCCAAAATCGCAGCGAATTCAGATCTAGGCTTCCAGGGCTCGAGTATATGAGAAGATGACCAAGCGCCTTTTCACTGCAGTGCGGGTCGCGCGGGCCGGAGGGACTTATGGTCCGTGAACCATTAATATTTGGTCTACAAGTTGCAAGTTGCATGCGAGAGAACACGCTTGGAAGAGTTGGCTGTTCTCGATGGGCTGGTGCCCCCCGGAGCGCATTCAGGAAGATTTATGTCTGTTACTTGCAATAATCAATACCAAGCATGTTCTCTAGCTGGACGGGCACTTACATTTGGCCGTGTGGTCGTTGTTGGCCAACAAGCTCTGGAAACACAACGATAGTATTCTCGTAGACGATCTTCGCCGGCCCGTTGATGGGCTCGTAGACCAGGCTGGCTTGGAGGCTCAGGGCACCTCGTATAGAGCGCAGACGAAGCGCAGACGAAGTGAACACCCATGACACCACGTATTCCCTCGCTACAGGGCTACGAGGTCGTGTTCCAATTGAGTATCTTGGACTGTCTTCATCGCTGCGTAAGCCGTCTTGACCATGAAATCATCCAGTATGAGAGTAGCTGGGGAAGTATGTTTCTAAAGCGTTGCAGTAGTGAAGAGGCAACGATGGGAGGAGTGCGGGAAGATGCGAATTCCAGGGGATGGTAAGGACGCGCAAGGAATCTGGATGCAAGTTGGCGGGATCCGATCGTTTAAGAACCTTTTGAGGTGACCAAGCGGAGAGGGAGGTCGTGAATATGAGGCCTTATAGACGATTGGATGCACTGTGGGCAATTGTTAGTCGTCAATTCGCAGTTTAATATGAAGCAACGAGACGCACTTGGTCGAAAGATTCTTCGCAAAATCACGGCGAATGTTTTGAAGTCGCGACGCCAACTCTCCCAAAGATCGAAAAGAAAGCGACTTGCATAGTGATATTGGAAGGTATCGTAGCGAAATATGCAATCTCAAGGATATCCCTGTAGTCAGCCATGGGCGTTGAATTGAAGTTATAGAGGCTGTGATGTTTTCGAGTGGGCGCAGCGACACTGTTGCCTTTGTCTCCTACCACCACTTCGCCGAAAAGCTTGGATTCTCTTTGCTACTACTAGCTTCTTCCGTTGAATCTCTTTCTGCTCCATGGCGCCTTCGCCATTTTATTCCAGTCGGCATCACCGGGATACCAGCTTCAGGCGACTCGACCTGCGAGGAGGGCGTCCGGGTCATCAACAAGATCAATAACCTTAGGCTCTTCTTCGCTGACAGCGACGGTCTCGACGGGTGGCATCTGGGGTGCTCAGCCCGATTTTGTCTCCGCACCTTGCCCACGCGCGCACTGGACATTCGATAGCCCTTGCTACACTATTCATTCAACCGCGGCGACAGTCACTTTCTTCAAAACAGGACTTCACAAACCGTGTCGTTCCTCAAAGACATGTCGCTCCGTGCTCGTGTATAGTTGTCATCGAGGGCCTGTGCACATTCTTTTGATCGAGTCGCGGGTGCCTGGCGGGAAGTGGGTAGTTGCTGCGTCGGTATGAAGGCCAAGTGAAGGCCAGGCTTTTGGCGCGGCCAAGGAGTTTGAAGACGAATGAGCGCAAGGAACTGGAGGAAGCGAGGCACAGGGCGGAGAGCGACACGTCAAGTAAGAGTCTTGTCCGTCTCCCGCATTTCGATACTAATACTAATTTTGCAAAACAGGATATTTATTCTGGTGGATATCATAAACGCAAATAGAGCAATGAGGATCTTTGCGCTCACACATGCACTTTGAATTGTTTGCACACCATCTGAATGTCTATCGCAGTATGTAGTCGAATTTTCGTAACCTATTTAGTCACGTAGACCCTGGACCATACTCAAATTCGGTCTTTTCTTGATTGAAACCTGCCTGTAAGATAAAAAATGAACCACCTCTCTCGATGATAAACTTGATTACATATAATCGGGAACCCACCCTTCGTGTATTGGCCAGCCATGCGCAGTTTTGGGCGCCTATATACCTCATCTTCCCCTCGACCTGCATTCATCTAACTATCATAGAAACTGCTCAATACCCTGCACGCTTTCCCTGTACACGGTGATCGTAATGTCAGGGCCGGTAAGCATCAGAGCTGACAGGACTTTGAGACAAAGCCTGATCGTGGTCATGTTGTTTGAGCAGATGTGGGCTACCGAGGGAACTTCTGGAGGGACCGTAAACAACATCAACGGAAACCTCAATATTGAAGGGGACTACATCGAGCACGTTGGATCCACGAGACATGGTTTGTGCAACGTGGCTTGTCGTGGCCTGTGGAAGCTGATACTAAGCCTTGAGAACTCAATGATCTTCTTCGCCGGCAACTGAAGCCTGCCAATATGGACACATCAGATCGCCCTCTGTGCCTCCCTGGCACTCGAATGGACGTATTGCGACTCATTCAAGACTGGGTCAATAATCGAACATCTTCTGAGTGCGTCCTGTGGCTATATGGTCTCGCAGGCTCCGGAAAGAGCACCATAGCTGCTACTCTGGCGCAGCATTATAGAGAAAGCGGTCAACTTGGCGCATTCCTTGCTTTTGACAGGAGCATAGACGAAAGAAAAGATCCCAAGCTTGTCGTACGCACAATTGCGTTCCAGACAGGAACCGTCGACCTTCGCATTGGGGAAAAAGTGTCAGAATCTTTTGCAGAGCGTCCTTCCTTGCTGTCCTCCCCTCTTGCTTATCAATACCAAACACTCCTCGCTCCTCTGCAGCCAGCAATTGCAGACACCGTGGGTAGCTCGTATATTGTAGTCGTCCTTGACGCTCTCGATGAATGTGGTACCCCGGAGAGTCGAGAATCACTCCTCAAGATTCTAGTCGAAGACATCCCCAACATATCGACTCATATTCGCTTTATCATTACTAGTCGTAAAGAGTTTGACATACACTTCGCATTTGGGCACCGCGCACACATTCGACAAGTAGAGCTTGACCTCACATCTAAAATGGCCATCCAGGATATTGCTTCTTATCTACGCCATCAACTAGTGCGCATAACACGCCAAAATGGCCTTGAGGCTGGTTGGCCTGGTGAGCCCACCACTCAAGCCCTTCTCGACCGTACCAATGGTCTATTTATATGGGCATCAACATCCGCCAAGTTCCTCGATGGCTACAACCCCAAAAAGCAACTGAAACTACTGCTGAATACTGAGTCAGCATCGGGGGCTGAAGCAGCCATCGACACTCTGTATCGCACGGCTCTCATGACTTGCGGCGAATGGGGCGAAGCAGCGTTTGTCCAGGACTTCAAGAACATCATGGGCATCATCCTTGTCGCAAGAATTCCCTTGTCAACAGCAGCGATAGATGATTTGAGCAGCAGCACCTGGTTCGAAGACGAAGACTGGCAATCCTGTGTTAATCTGATTGGTCGTTTGGGTTCGGTCCTCATCTCTGCGCCCCAAGTGCGGATTATACATCCATCCTTTGCAGATTTTCTGACTACCATAGAACGATGCCTCCACACGGAACACTTCATCTCCCGCCACACTCACAACGCCGCTCTCGCTTCGAAGTGCCTAAGCCACCTCCAGGGCACACTCAAACAAAATATGTGCGACCTCACTTTCACTGCTTCTGTGAGTTGGGAAGGTATCAGCCTTCCTGAATCCGTGACATATGCATGTGTGTATTGGCCTGACCACATTTGCGCCATGGGTCTCCCTGACAAGGCGACCGCTGTCTGCCTGAAGAACTTTATGGAACAGCACCTACTTCACTGGTTTGAAGCAATGAGTCTGCTCAAGCGATCAAGGGATACAACCGTGATGTTGGATAGACTGTTTCTTTGGGGGACCGTGAGTATCATTCGAGACTGCGTGAGGATACACAATCTTACTCGATGTGCGTTACTTTTAGATGTTCGTTCCGAGTGATCACAGGCTCTTGGAGCTTGTGGCAGATGCCTGGCGTTTCTCGCAGCGATTCGGACCCTCCATCGAAGAACACCCTCTTTTGGTGTACTTGACTGCTATACCCCTTTCGCCTGTTGGTTCGGCAATCCACATGACATGCCATAAACCATGGTTACACCCTACGCTCACTGTTGTTGGTCACTCCAGTCGCTCCTGGTCTCCGTTGCTTCAAACTATCACTTATTCTTCTAGATCTTCGGGGTGGATGACTGCAGCCTTCTCTTCAGACGGCACTCGTATTGTATCTGCAGCCGACGATGGCTGTGTTTGTGTGTGGGATGCCAGCTCTGGGCGACAGGCCTATTGTCTCTCAGCCTTTATTCCAAATACCTCATACAGCGCATTGGTGGTATTCTCCCCAGATGGCACCCGAATCGCCGCGGCCTTGTCAAATCGCATCCAAGTTTGGGATTCAGCCTCTGGTGCTGTGATTTTTCCCGCCTTGCAGGGCCACTGTGAGTGGATAACCGCGCTTGCCTTCTCCGCAGATGGTACTCGGATTGTCGCAACGACTTACGATGAGTTTATTCACCTGTGGGATGCAGGCTCCGGCACCAAGCTGCCGCTAGTCATTCCATGCCCCGGTGATCATGCCGCCTTAATTTCCTTTTGTTCTGTTGGAAAAACCATTATCGCTGGGTCTTTGGAAGCAGCCATCCGAGTGTGGGATGCAAATACTGGAGAACTATTGCACAGCATTGAAATTCCAACAACGTATGATCACACAATGCATCGCTGGGCTTCGATAGCCATTTCCCCGGACTGCACTCGAGCCATTTACGGGGATGAAGCCGGCACAATCCGAATTTTGGACATAATTTCTGGCGCTGAGGTACTTCCAATCATCCGTGGGCACACCAAGGAGGTCACAGGCCTAGCTTTCTCTCCCGATGGCGCACATATCGTGTCCAGCTATGATGATGCGTCAATTTGTGTATGGAATTTAACTTCTGGAGAAAAAATATTCCACATATCTCTCTCCCATGCCGGTGGCGTTAATTCGGTGGCGTTATCGCCAGACGGAACTCGAGTCATTTCAGCTGGCAAGACAGATGGCTTGGTTCATATGTGGAATTTGAAGCAAACGCCTGAAGTCGTAGAGGCGCCACGTTACAAAGTTTTTGCGCAAGCTGACACACTCGATCATCTATCTTTTATCTCAAAAGGTACTCGAATCGTTGGATCGTCTGTAAGAAGCACTGGCTGGTTGTGGGACACAAGCTCGGGTGATGAAATACTCCCAACTTTGGGAGATGACAGCTGGAGGCAAGTGGAAAATTCCCTCGCGCATCCGTTCAGGCTAACGGTCACTTGATAGGTTACTGGACACGATCTCTGCATCCGAGTCGCACTTTCTATTTCCAGGACGTCGACAAATATGGACGATCTCTCCAAATGGCATTCGAATGGCTCGCATGTTGCACCTGCCGGATGGGTTCTGGACTATAGCATTATGGGATGCGCACTCAAGTGCCCGACTGCATCCTCCACTGCAGATATGCAACCAAATAATGCGCTTCTATGCCATATGTTTCTCTCCTGACAGCACTCGAATTGCCGCCATCTCGTCAATTTCTCTCCAGGTATGGGATGCCCAATCTGGAGCTGCGATCCTGCTCTACCATACCCATGGTAGCCTCGAGAGCTACGAGAATTTGTTCTTCTCTCCAGAAGGTGCCGAGATCTCGGCTCGTTCAAAAGATGGAACAATCGCAACATGGGACGTAGGAACTAGCGCTTTCAAGAAACAAGTTGATGCGAGCCACGGTCGGGCGCTCCTACATCCTCGCACGGGAAGCTTGCTTTTCAAATTGCCCAGCCACATGAAAATTTCATCCCGATGGGCAATATTTTGGCCTGATAAGACGACCATGAAGTTTGCCTTCGGTACAAACACTGGAGAGCTTATGATCATCGATATTCCCCCATCAATGTTGAAGGACTCCGATGACTATTGAGCGGCCCAGGTTAACATCGACCGGCATAATCCCATCAGCTGCAAAATGCGCATGAAGTCCAGCTCCCAATGTAATGGTATATTACAGTACGATAGTGTCTGTGCAATTCGCCAATTAATAAGCCCTCCTTCACGTAAATGATAAATATACGAGTAGAGTAAACGAGCAGTCAAGTCGATGAGATTGGATCTGCATTCTCGATGACCTATTCCTGGCCTGCGTGTCGCCATCTTGTACCGTCTCAGGCCTGAGAGATCTCAGGGTCCGCCGTATCAGCCGGCGTCGCCTTCTCGTCCACCCTCGGCGTCTTGATCTTCGTCTTCTCAATCTTCACGTTCTTGATGAACAACGCCGCGATCAGCCCCAGAATAGCTATACATTCGTCTCTATCAGCATCGCCCGACGTTGCGGGAGGAATGGGGGCTCACCAATGGGGACGCCGACGACGAATGCGATCTTCAGGCTCTGGCAGTACGCGAGAACGACGCCGGGGATCAGGTCTGCAGGGAGATCTGTCCATATGGCGATTGGGCTCTCCTCCACGATCGCCGTCGGGGCGTTCGGCGCGTACTTCAGCAGGTTCTTGGCCAGCTCGCTCGCGAACACGGGCTCCGCAACTCCGAGGCCGATCGTGCCGCCGAGGAACTGCCCGAATGTGGTTATGGAGGTCGCCTGACTGATGAGGGCAGGCGCGTCCTGAAACTCGACCTGTATCGCCAGAATCGAGTTTTGCAAGCCCAGTCCGATGCCCACCCCGCACAGGATCTGGAACCCAATCAGCGTCGCCGCACTCGTTGAGGGCGAGAGTGTATAGAGCAGCCCGGAACCGATGGCAAGGAAGATAGGAGACGCGACGCAGAAGGGCCAGTAGTACCCAAACACGCCGACTAACTGCCCTGCGCTGATCACGCTCAGCACCGTACCCAGCAGAAAAGGGAGGAGGGCCACACCGGAGGCAGTGGCTGACTGGTGGCGTACGGCCTGGTAAAAGATGGGGATATAATAGGCAAAGAGGAGGAACGAGAATCGTGAGAGAAAGCAGTAGAAGACGATCGCGTAGATGGAGCGTGACTTGAAGATTCGCAAAGGCACCATCGCACCTTCGCGGAGGAAGATCTCCCATGCGATGAAGCTGACGGAGGTGGCAGCGGCGAAGACGAAACACTACAAAGGGTTCAGTATGTGTTTTTGCTAGTTGACTGGAAAGACTCGCGATGATAATGTCTTTGTCGCCCCACGGCTTCGTATTCCCACCCCACTGCAATGCCAGTACGAGACAGGTAACCGCACCCGCAATGAGAACCGCGCCTACGAGGTCGAGTTTCTTCGCCTGATTCCACAGGTCCCTCTTGCTGCGCTTGCTCGGGTCCGCGCCGAGCGGGATTGACGATTTAAGGAGCAGCGCGACGAGGAAGAACGAGAGCCCGCCGATGGGTAGGTTCACATAGAAACACCAGCGCCACGAGACATGGTCTGTGAATCCACCGCCAATAAGCGGGCCGATGACGGAGGAGAGCCCAAAGACCGCGCCGAAGACGCCGAAGAGGCGCGGGCGGTCCTCGAGGCGAGTTACTTGCGCGATGATCTGGATCATGGAGACATCTAGTGGCAAGTCAGTGTGTGTTAAAAGAAGGGAAGGTGCATACATATTCGGGAGATTTAGATGCGAAAACACTCACATATTCCCGCTGCGCTCGCTCCACTGATTGTCCGTCCCGCGATGAGTTGATTCACGTTCGCGCTAAGCGCGCACACCAAGCTGCCCGCCTCGAATATGAAAATGTTGATGAGGAGCATATGTTTAGCGGAAAAGATACGCATGACTTGGCCAAAGAAGAGGATGAAGACGGTCTGGGAGAGGACAAAGGCGGAAGCGACCCAGCCCTGAAGGGAGAAGGAACCGAAATCGGAGGCGATGCGCGGGAGGGCGGTGGCGAGGATGGTCTGGTCGAGCGCGATGAGGAGGAGGGACATGAGGCTGGGGGACGTCAGCGAGCGAGATGTGGGGGAGGGGGAGGAGCTTACATGGCGATGAAGACGACGAGGAGGCGCTTGCCGGTGAGGATGGTGTCTTCGTTGTAGGCAGCGACGGTGTACTTCACTGGCTGTTTCGTGTCCTGCAGCTTATCTTGCACCCGATCCTGCACCTGCGGCTGTTCCTGGTCGACTGTTTCGATGGGCGGCATGTCAGTCGTTGGTTGGGGCAAACGTAGCAGGACGGTTGAATAGGGCTATAAGTGGCATGAGACAAGTACGTTTTGAGCTTAGACGAAGGTCTCATTGCACTGTGCTAAGCCGTTTCGGTTGGGACCCGAGCAAGACCCGAGCAATATGATAAGACGAGAACGACGACTCGTGTTCCGCCAGCTACATCATGGCCAGCGATTCAAACTGTGTCGTGAAGACAAGGCGCTGCCCAAGATATCCATGTCAGTTCAATGGATGTGGTAAGCATTAGATGATGCAGTGAAATTTACTGTGTTTTGGGCAGAATTGAGCCATATAAAATGACCATTAGATCAGAGAGCACTTGTAGAGAAATGGATGGCCAATGACACGTTATTGACACGATGCCAGAAACAAGTTCAGAAGCTGGAGAATCGTAAGCAACGAGGCAGAACGAGGCGTGAGTCAGTGACGGACTCGGAGTTTACGGTCAGCAGATTTGCTTACTAATACCAGAGATTGTCGCGTCTCAGCCGGCCCTATAGTAGCATATCGCGCTCAAATCTCCGTACTCTCCTTCTCCCTCGGGCTGGATCCCCTCACTTGCGTTCCAGAAAGTCCTGCGTAATCTCAAACACGATAATTGGAAGATGTTCACGCTCGAAGATGAGGATGCAAATAAGTTTTGTGACAATGCTAATATACATAATAATCTAAATGTTCTGGGTAGTAGATAAATAGACGATAAAACCCAAGCCCTAAGAAAGAAAGATTTATGCCTCGAGCTCGATGGTCTTGAGCGACTCCTCAAAGTCGCAGATGATGTCCCCAATCGCCTCAATGCCGACCGACACGCGGATGAGATCGGGCGTGACGCCCGACGCGAGGCGCTCCTCCTCCGAGAGCTGCTCGTGCGTCGTCGTCGCAGGGTGGATCACGAGCGTCTTCGCGTCGCCGACGTTCGCGAGGTGCGACGCGAGGCGCAGGTTGTCGCAGAACTTGCTCGCCTGCTTCGCGTCGCCCTTGATCCCGAACGAGAGCACGCCGCCGTACGCGTTCGGGCGGAAGAGCTGGTTCGCCATCGCGTGCGACGAGTGCGACTCGAGCCCGAGGTACAGCACCCAGGCGACCTTCGGGTGCGCCTCGAGCCAGCGCGCGAGCTGGAGCGTGTTGTCGCAGTGGCGCTGCGCGCGCAGGCTGAGCGTCTCGACGCCCTGGAGCAGCATGAACGCGGAGAAGGGGCTGAGCGCGGGTCCGACGTCGCGCAGCACCTCGCAGCGGACCTTGGCGGCGAACGCGAGCGGGCCGAAGGTCTCGGTGAACTTGAGCCCGTGGTAGCCCTCGCTGCCCTCGGACAGGCCAGGGAACTTGCCGCTGCGCGCCCAGTCGAACTTGCCCGAGTCGATGACCATCCCGCCGATCGTCGTCCCGTGGCCGCCGATCCACTTGGTCGCGCTATGCACGACGATGTCCGCGCCGTGGTCGATCGGGCGCGCGATGTAGCCGCCCATGCCGAACGTGTTGTCGACGATGAGCGGGATGCCGTGGTCGTGCGCGACCTTGGCGAGCGCGGGCAGGTTCGGCACGTTGTACGTCGGGTTGCCCATCGTCTCGACGTGGATCGCCTTGGTCTTCTCGTCGATCGCCGCCGCGAACGACTCGGGCTTGTCGTCGTAGACGAACTTCACGCCGATGCCGTAGCGCTTGAAGGTGACCTTGAACAGGTTGTAGATGCCTCCGTACAAGAAGGAGCTGTGGGTGCGTTGTAAGAGAGAGTGCTGTGAATGGGCTGATGAGGATGCTCACGTAGCCACGATGTTGTCACCGGCCTCGGCGATGGCGGAGATGGCCATGAACTGGGCAGATTGGCCGGATGCACCGGCAACGCCGGCCATGCCACCCTCGAGCATCGCCAGTCGGTTCTCGAGGACATCGACGGTGGGGTTGCCAATGCGGGAGTAGATGTGTCCCTCGGCTTTCAGGCCGAAAAGCTCGGCACCGTGCTAGAGCGAATGTCAGATGAGAACGTTGAATTGCGAGCAGTTTGGACGCACCTTGGAGTCATTGAAGGTGAACGAGGTGGACTGGTAGATAGGAACAGCCCGTGCGTTGGTGGTGGGGTCGGGAATCTGGCCACCGTGCAGCTGGATGGTGTCGAACTCAGGCTCCTTGTAGAAGTTGTTGGGGGGTGCCAAAGCCATTGCTAATTAGACGAAGATGAAGTAGGAGGTAGGTGAGGCTGTAAGAAGCTGGAGAGGAGGAGCTGATGATTTTTCCTGGCCATTTCGTCGAATGTTATATAGCTATGGGCTAGTTGCGCAGATCACGCATTTCAACTGGACACCGACCTCTACGGAGCGGCACTGATTGTTGGATCGGCGCCTCTGGCCAAGTCGGTGATCCGAACAAAACAGGCACTGCTCGTTGCGGTACCACCTTCCTTATTTGTCAGTGAAAGTGCAATGCTGTCCAATCCCAAGGCGAGGGAGTGCCTTGTCATCGGAGGGGCAGGTGAAGGCACGGCAGATGCTTGCGTGGCTGAAGAAACTCAATCATTCAATATCATTGGACGCGGGCGTGGCGGCCGGGTCCGATTGACACGACAGCCTGTCAATGTCCCGTGACCTGTTCATCCTCGCGGACCTCGCCAACCACACCAGTCTCCTTCCACCACATCCACCAAGACGCAAATCCCAGTAAATCCAATACCAATTATATTTATTACGGTGGTACAGTTTACTTTAGTAAATCTAAAACGGGTACAGCAACAGAAGGACACCAGCCACTAAACAGCCGTGTCGTACGGTACAGCTAGCCCTACAAACAGACATCCCTCGAATTTTGAGGTAGTAATATCGATAAACAACAGAAGGGAAGGAGCGTGGGGCCGATATGCGACCGTACGAGCCAGGGAAGGATCATCGCCAACCCGAGGAACACAATCAAAACAATCAAAACACAACAGCGATCCAAAACAACGGAGGCTAGCGCCGCCACGGGTCCAGCGCCCCGCCCACCGCGCCGCCGACCGAGAACAAACTATCCACGCGCCCGCGGCGCCCACATACAGTCATCTTCGAATCCCGCGACTCCGGGCGCGCGCCCGACCCGCAAAATGGCGCGGGGAGGGCGGGGAGCGGGAGGACGCCGCGGAGGAGCATGCCCGTGCTCAGCGCGAGGTCGAGCGCGAGCGTCCAGTCCTCCTCCGCCTCCGCCGCGAGCGCGCTGTCCGAGCGGGCGCGGGTGAGGGTGGGGATGGGGGCGGGGGCGGGGAAGGCGTAGTCCTTCGCAACAGGTGCAGGGGGTAAGGCGGGCGCGGGTGAGATGGGTAAAGGGGAGGGGGCGGGGAGGGGAGGAAGGGGCACGTCGAAGCTGACCGGTGTCAGCGGCGTGCCCGGCTCGCGCGCGTCGGAGAACGCGAAGCTCACGCAGCTCGTGCTCGTGCGCGCCGCGCTCGTCGGGCTCATCGGCGGGGAGAGCGAGCCGGAGACGCGCGGGGAGCGGGAGGCGCGGGATGTGTTTGTCGGGCTCATTGGCGGGGATAGGGAGCCTGAAACCCTGGGCGAACACGACGCACGGGGCGAGGGGGCGGGCACGTGGAGTCGCGCGGCGGAGCGCGTCTTGCGCACCGAGCGGCGCAGGGAACCCGCGAGCTGCGCGAGCGGGGACGGCGCGGGCGCGAGGTCCATGAAGCTCGTGCGGCGCCACTCGTCCCCCTCCCTCTCCTTCTCCCTCGTTTTCGGGCGTGGCTTGGGGGTGGCGGGGGCAGAGGGTGTAGAGAGGAGGCGCGTCCAGAGGCGCGCGAGGCGCCCCTTCCCCTTCTCCTTATTCGTACGGGGCTCAGGCACTTCATATCCACCCATAGCGGGGGGCGCTTCCACACCCGTGCTCGGCCCTGCACGGGGAGACGGGCGGCTCGACGGCCCCCCACTCGATAGCACCCCACTCAACATCGACAGCCCCCCACCCCCACCCATACTCGGCGGCGGCGGGAGCGGGAAGCGCATCTCGCCGAGCGGCGTCGCGCGCCCGCCGGCGTAAAAGCTCGGCGCGAGCGAGAGCGCGGACGCCGCGTACGGGTGGTGCGGGATCCACATCTGCTCCTGCTGCTGTCCCTCCTCCTCTCTCTCCCTCTCTTTGTGTGGCTGGGTATGGGTTCGGGTCTGGGGTTGTAGGAAAAGCTGCTGAAGGGGCTGTTGGGAAGGGGGGCGCGAGCGTTCTGGATGGAGGGCAAAATACGGCGTCGGAAGGGCGGCGGAGGCGCGCAGTGCGGGGGAGAGCGGTGGCGGCGTCGGATGCGCGCCGGGGAGGGGCGGGGGCGCGTGGTGGGGAGCGGGGGAGGGCGGGGGAGTGCGGCGGGGTGTAGAGGAAGGAGACGTCCGCGGGTTCGCGGAGGCGCAGGGGTGCGGGGCGGGGGCGGGGTTTGGGGGTGGTCGGTAGGGGCAGGACGGGCAGGGGGCGGGAGTGGCCTGCACGAGATCAGCGAGTGCGATGCAAGGTAGGAGGGGGGGCTTACCGAGATGACGATCGCGGGCGGGCGGGGGCGGTGCTTCTTGAGCGTCGGGATCTTCGATTGGAACGGGCGGGAGCGGCTTCTCGTGCACTGCGGGGCGTCAAGAGGGCGTAAGCAGGCGAAGGGGGGCACGCACGGAAGGAGAAGAAGTAGCAGAGCGCACGTACGTCGACGGGCGCAGGCGTGGCCTTGTCCTCGGTGTCCTCTCCAAGTCTATCGCCGTGGTCGCCGAACCCGGAGTCGTCGCTCTCGCCGCCGTCGCCCGGTGGAATCGGGGCTCTGCGCGGCGCGGAGCCGAAGATGTCCTCATCGTCGTCGGGGCGCGGCGACGGGAGCGAGATCTCGCGCTTCGAGAGCGACGCGCGCGACTTGGTGGACGCGGAGGACGCGGCGGAGGCGGAGCTCAGCTTGCGCGGGCCGCGGCGCAGGCTCGGGAGGCTCGGGCGCCGCGGGAACGGCAGGCTGTTCGGCGGGCTCGCGGCGGTCATCGCGCTGCTGCTGGGAAGAAGGCGCGCGAGGAGGCGCTTGGGCGGTGGGGGCAGCGGGGCGAGGGCGTGCGGGTTGGGCGCCCTGCTGGGGGCAGGATCGGCTGCGTATATGGGGCTGGGCGCGGGGGGGCTAGCCATGGGCGGTGCGTTGCGGGGCTGCTCCGCGCCATATGGGGCGTATATATAGGCTCGCGAGGAGGAGCACCTAGGAGCACGAGGGTGAATTGGAAGGGGGGTGACGGCAGGGGGAGTTAGTGGCGAAGGCGAGAAGGTTTGCGTGCCGTAAGTGGCCCTCCATGAGGAGATTGCGATCTGCACAGGGGTCGAATCTGGGGCAGCGAATTCGAAGGACTGCACGCGGGGCCGGGGGCGTGAAGTGCCTGCTGCCAAAGTCGTCGCGTCGCCGCAGCGTCACGGTCGTCCACCGACACAGCAACGACGCGCACGATCCCGCTCCAAGCAGCTCGCTACGCCCCGCGCCCCGCCCGCTCGCTCACCGGGCCGACCCCGCTGACAGTGAGAAAGACTGTTCTCGATAGATCCTGCATCCCTGATAGCCCGACCGAATAGGCATCATCGCCAATCCTGGACGGCCCGCGGACCCAGATCGCCAGGGTGAATGAAAAGAAGCAGCCCGTTACGGCAGCCGCAACGCTAAACGCAATCCGTCCTGCCTCATTCGACGCTCTTTGTCCCACCTCCCCGTGCGCCTCGCCTCCTTCCGCATCTGGCGCCTCCTCGGTCTACCGCCGCAGCGACCATCAGACCCCCGGCCCGTGGGCTCTGTCCTTTCTGGCACGACGGCGCTAGCCAAATCTAACGCCCCAATCGGACGTCCCATGGCCAATCGCGTCGGGCAAACAATGAGCACCCAGGCGAGGCGGCGCCTACTCTATCGCGTGCGTGGGCGGGAGATGTTCTTCTAGGCTAGCAGCAGTGGGGTTGGCGGGTGTCTCACCTGCGCGCTAAACCTAGCACAGTGCCTGCAGTGCATTGTCTGTGATTCAATGGAGGAGTGCAGCACGCGTGCAATTCGACTCGGATGCCCCCGGTCGATCGCGGGTATGGAAATACTCTGTTGATGTGCTTGTATGCTATCTGCATGACCAGAAGCGCGCAGGGCAGGTACATAACCTATGTCATCGCACGCGTGCAGTACGACTGGCCAACATCCGAGGTGGGGATGGGTGACGCGCTGGGCACCACACTCGCCTCCCGGAACGTGCACCGGCAACTCACGCAAAAGAAAAAAGAAAAAAAATTGCGCGAGTGGCAGATGGTGGCGCGCGCTAACGCCCGCGCGTGGATTATTGATTATCGCGCCTTAGCACCGTAACAATCCGACTCGACATCCCCCGCGATTCGGGGGGCGAAATACATCTGCTAATGGGCGGGGTATCTTCGGGCCATAGTTCTTCAGCTCCTCGGGGTGAAGCTTCAGAGTTCGCCGCGCACGGGCAGGTGCAGACCCACATCGTTGATTGCATTCGTTGATTGCATTCATTCACGCAGGATCACGACTGGCTATCGCCGCGCGCGCTGGTGGCTGTCCCACACCATATGGTATCCGGTGTCCATGCTGCATCCCGATATTTAATTTTCTGGTTATGGCTTATGGCTTGGCTGTCTGTGCAAGCTGGGCAGGTACCACCACATCCCGCCCAGGATCAGGGGTGTGCATATGGCTGTCACTGTGCGCCCACTGGTACTCCACATCGTCCGTGCACGGTGTCCATACCTGCCAATTTCCCAATTTCCAATCCGTTGCAATGATGCATGTCGAATTCGTCGGAGCTGGGCGAATTTCAGCGCGCAATTGCAAACTGCCAGGCACCGACGCGTCCGCCCATGGACGCGCATCGAATCGCAAATTAGCGTGCATCGGTCCATTCGAGGTGCGAAGGCGCGCCTCAAGCCGGCGGGCTATAGTGTAGTAAATAGCGCGCCTGGCCCAGCTATCGCCACATCCCTTAGACTGACCAAGTATGCCGGCGCGATGCAGATCCATTTACACCAGTGCCGCGGCGACAGCTTGCGAGCTGCCCATGCTCCCGCCGGCCATGATGCATGAACGCCCAAGACATCGAAAATTAACGTGCATTGACACAGATTGGCAGGCATCGACCCCATTGCGGGAAAGCAGTGATAGTAATGGCAATAGTGGAGAGACTCGCGCCACCGACCCAGCAGGCAATCGCGAAAATACCGCATCTGAACGATCTGAACTCTCGGCCCATGCGATCTGTACCGCGTTCCCGACCGTCGACACCCCTGCACAGAACACTCCACACCGAAATCTTCAGGCGGGTTTACTTCCGCGGAACAGGCTTCCAGAGGCTTCCACGGCCGAATTGCCTAAATCGGATTTGCCCCCGCGGCCGATCCCGCCGGCAGGCACGCCGCGAATTTGAATTTTCTTGGCCCCCCCACCCTTCTCCTTCTCGATCCTCGGCTACGAACTGCGTATGCGATGCTCGCCCTTGCTTGCTCTCGATGCAGCCATTTGCAAATGCGGCACTGGGGGTGGTTCTGCTAGCAGGCGGTGCGAGTCGCTGGCTGCAAACCCCGACTGCCTATTCGAGGGTCCGATCGCGAGAAGTCCGCACGAGCTCGAGATTGGGGCGACGTCGATGCTCGAGCCCGTGGCCGGGTCGCTGGCGCTCTGCATGCGCAGGCGCTGTTCTAGAGATTCTTCTTCTCGTCTACGAGGCCCTGGGAGCCTGGACCGGGGGTGCGCCGAAGCCTGATTTGGGATCGGCGGTACCGCATTTGGAGTCTGCTTCCGCGATTCCCCAATCTCGAAGCCAAATCGGGCATCCCAGCTCCCGAATCCGTGTCGAGGCTATTCTTATCTACTCGACGTATCCGAACTCGAACGTGGGCTTCGAATTCTCTTCGACTGCCCACCGCGTGCGCACTGCGCTGCTTCCTTCATTAGGACTGTATTGGCATAATGAGCTCAGTTGAACGGCGTTTTCGAGTTCGACGCTGCATCCCTTTTGTTTGTTTCTCGCAGGCTTTCCCGCTCGTCTTCTTACCAACGGCACATTCGATTTCCGGGTCCCGATACGCGTGTACGTGCACTTTCCAAGTCATCTTTTGAGGGCTCTGATTGGAAGGTTCGAATTCTCGAGCGCAGATGCTTGTGAAGATGCTTGTGTCCGCCGGCCGCCGACGGCGCGTTACAGGACCTCTCAAGAGCATCACCTCAACGAAGACAGCCTCGGGCTGGCACAACATCACCTAGGGCGCTTCTTGTGGCTGATGCGATGCTTCGTGGGTTGCACGTGGGATCAAGCTTGAAGATGGATGATATGTGACATGGAATGACGAACAAGGGAATAAAAACCTAGTTGGTGTTTTGGATGAATAGGACATTGGGGAATATTAGCACTGCCGAGGCGAGCCCCGGCCTCCATGCGTGAAGTAGCGAATATGAGTATATAGGTTTGGGAGATAGCCGCTACCCGTTCACAGAGCTCCGAGCACAAGACCCTTTGTCTGCAATCCGGGAGCGACCCCTAAAGCCCGACATCGTCTCTGTTAACATCGATGGAGGGATATTGATGATAACGAGCTCGCCGATGTTGGTCCTGAAGGCAACCTTCAAAGTGGACTCATCGGGCCAGAACAGCGCCACCTGCGAGGACGGCTTGATGTAGTCGGGAAGTTTGAGCAGCAGGCGTCCTGTACGCGGATGAAGGACGCCCCTCCCGCGGCTCGCGTCCATATGTTTCCTGAGGACGGCACCGGTCCTCACGTCCCATGTTACGATGGTGCCTTTTATCGAGCGAGCCGATATTTCAGTCCCTCCGAGAGAAAAGAACAAGGATCCGTAGGCCTCGTCCCCATCGCCAGTACCGTGAAAGAGTGTCGCCGCTCCAGATTGAGTGTCCCATACCTGCAGAGGTCCCCCAGAAGGCGAGATGGCAGCGATGTGAGCGTTGTCGGGAGAGAAGCACATAACATGGGGGCTCATTCTTTGGGTGGATGCCTGCAATACAGGGCGCAGCTGAGCACCTGAAAATGTGTCCCATAAGACTATAACCCATGTGCTATCGGCCAGGAGGAATACGCGAGCAAGCCGAGTGCCGTCTGGAGAGAGGGCCACTATTCGCCGGAGTCCTTGGAGTGGCAAGCGCGAATCGCATTCGGGAATCGCATCCAAAAGACTGTCTCAGCCGCCGTCAGCGTGAACAAAGACCGGAAGAGAATTCACCACTCGCCTCTGGCGCCAATTTCTTAACGTCGGAGGGCGTATTTCATTACCCGAGATCGTGTCCCACAGTTGAACTATGCTTCTCGACGATGAAGAGCCAATTATTCGAGTACCTCCCGCAGCGAAAGACAGGTGATCGAGCACGACAGTCTGAGGGCAAACACCGTCCTGTGGGGCTTTCAAGTCAGATTCTCCATTCAAGTCCCATGTGTGAATCAAGCCGTCTATCTTGCCGCCAGAAATGACGCGGTTCCCATCGGGCGAGAAGGCGACCGAATGAACGCCCCCAGCGTGGGCCCGCATGATGCGAAATGTCTCCATCTCAGAAACCGCACTCGTCACGCGGATCGATCCGTCGTTGGAGCCAGAGACGAAATGCGTGCCGTCGGAAGAGAAGGCTACACACGTCACTCGCCCCGGATGTTCAGGCTTGGGGAGGTCCCTGCTTACGCCGGAAACGATGTCTGTCATCCGGACGGCGCCACAGCGGCATCCAGAGATGATGTGATTGCGGTCTCGGGAGATGGCCAGCGAGCTGTAGGGGGTCCTCCAACCGTCATGGTGGCTGAGCAAGAGCTGCCCGGTATTAGAATCCCACACCCGCACGGTCCCTTCAACCGTCCCGGCGATGATTTTGGAGCCATCGGGGGACAAGGCTATCAAGCCGGCACGAACACCGCAGTTGGTAATTACTGGCAGCATTTGAACTCCGGAGCCTGCGTCCCACATGTGGATCGAGGTATCACTCGACGCGGTGATAATCCGAGTGCCGTCGCCCGAGAAGTTCAGCGCGGTTATCACCGCACAGTGGTCCTGCACAGCAGGAAATCGCACATCACCAGAGGCCGCATCCCACACTTGAAAGCCGATTGTGAGAGCGGCGGCGATCCGGGTGCCGTCGGGAGAAAACACCACCAGTAAGTCGTCACCAGACGCGCCAATCGGCATACGATCTTGGAGACGGAGCGTCTGCCCTCCAGAGCTGGCATCCCACACACAAATGCGGCCATACCGCGTGGCAGATACAATTCGTGTCCTGTCCGGAGATATGGCTGCGAGGGTCCACTCCGAATGTTGGGGAAAATCTGCGATGGTCGAGAGCAAAGGAGGCCAGGACCGGCCGGATCGACCGGCGACGATCATGGTGGGGAGCGAATCTGAGTTGTGATAATTTCTGTAAATTTCGGATCCAGTCGGTGATAGTGGCAGCGCCGTCAAGTACACCGAAAGAGGGTGCTCTTCGATGCAAGACCCGAATATTTGTGAGAATCGGCAGGCGTCTTCCACGAGCTCCACCAATCTGGCATCACTCGGAATAAAATCCTGCGCAGATGCTTCAATTAAGATCATATATTGGGCGTTGGGCAGGAAGATGCTCACCTTGATCCAGATGAGCAGTCGAGCCAGCATTGCCACTGTTTCTCGCGATCGCCTGAGCAGGCTCATTGCTTCGAACCAATGTAGTAGGTGCTTCTCCAAAAATCTAATCAGGTGACCGACCACGACCTCATCGCAAAGATTCATGGAGCATATGTGGTCGCACCAGTACAAGCAAGCATATGTCATGGATTCAGAAAGAACGACGCTATCCCAAGCCATCGGCAGAATGAACGTCAGGCCACATATGTTGTGTTTGAGAGTACCATCAAGATGAAGCAAGCATCGCGATGCAAGAGCGGCGTTGTGAGCGGGACGAGAGATGAAAAATTTCGTACAAAGGCAGCGTTCGATGGTGGTCAGGAAATCAGCAAAGGATGGATGTATGATTCGCACTTGGGGCACGGAAGTAAGAACAGAGCCTAGCTGGTTGACGATTTCGGCAGAAGGCTGCCAGTATTGGCCTGCACCTTGCCCCGTCCCCGCCAAGTCGTCTATCGCCGCTGTAGAGAGTGGTATCCGCGCGACCAAAATCATACCCAGAATGGCTTGGAAGTCATCTACGAAAGCGGCTTCCTCCCAATGACCACATGCGGCCAAAGCTGCACGATACAGAGCGTCGATACCCGACTCAGCTCCCTGTGCTAAATTTCCCCTGAGCAATAGATGCAATTGCTTCTTAGGATGATAACCATCGATGAATTTAATCGCAGTTGCTGCCCAAATGAAAAGGCCGTTTGCGCGAATAATTAAGCGTTGAATGACAATTTCACTAGGCCAGCCAACCAGGCCTCGTTTATGTGCGATGCGAGCTAAGTGATGGCGAAGATAGAAAGCAATATCCTGGATGGACATGTTGGACGTGAGATCAAGCTCCATTTGATGAACACGTGTGTGCTTCCCGAATACGAAGTCAATGTCGGGCTCTTTGCGACTGGTGATAACCAAACGGATATGGGGGGAGAGATTGGGCATATTATCGACCAGGAGTTTCAGAAGCGATTCGCGAGTATCGTGGGTGCCGCATTCATCGAGGGCATCGAGGACGATGAAAATACAAGAGTCGCCCACCACTTCTGTAACGACCGGACGCAAAGGAGCGAGCAGTGTCTTGAATTGATACTGCAGAGAAGATGATAGTAGCGAGGGACGCTCTGCGAAAGACTCCGATATCAGCCTGCCAATGCGGTGATCGACGGTTCCCATTTGAAATGCAATAGTGCGTATGACGAGCTCGGGGTCTTTCCTCTCGTCTATGCCTCGGTCGAAGGCCAAGAATGCGCCGAGTTGGCAGCTTTCTCTGTATCGTTGCGCCAGAGTAGCAGCTATGGTAGTCTTTCCGGATCCGGCGAGTCCGTGAAGCCATAAAACACTCTCTGAGAATGGCGTATCATCAGCCCAACTCTGAATGAGCTTCAAGACGTCCACTCGAGTGCCAGGGAGACAAACTAGACGCCCCGATGTATCCATGTTGGCTGGCTTCAACTGTCGTCGGAGAACGTCATTGAGTTCTTGAAAATTCAGTGGTGTCAGTTGCAGCAGGTCACCGGAGGTCACATTGCACGCACCCTGCCGCGTATGTCCAACGAGCTCGATATAATCACCTTGAATGATGAGGTTTCCATTGATGTTATTCACTGTCCCTCCTGAGGTTCCCACTGTATTCCACACCTGCAGGAACGATACGGTCGATGAGGCTTCGTCTCAAAGTAAAGTGAGTTTTGAGCTGACACTTACTGGCCCTGACATCGTGCTCACTGTGCATAAAGGAGGTGGCAAAGTTCGAGTGGGCATTTTCTTGCATTTTGCTTTTGTTTTTGAAATATAGAGTCCCACACTGCTTGCGATCAAGGGGATTGGGTGAAACCGAATCAGGTTGTCACCGCCGCGGCGGTGTTCGGCGACCAGCGCCTCTGTACATAAATATGGGTGTCAAAGGTATCAGGATTCATGATGATCGCGCGCGCCGGATAGGCGCCCATGATCTGTTATTAGGTTGCAGCAGATGCGCCTATTCTCCCGTAGATATACCAAAATGAATGAGGATATTCGTTCAGCAGAAGCTGGTGCTGACCTCAGATATTCTCGTAGAGTATATGCGGGCCAATGCTTCATTGATGCTAAAGGTGACTTCTGCCCTGTTTGGATATGCTTTCATGCTGTGAGCCTTGACAAATGTGGGCTCCAATTTGACGGTGCCTAGATAACCATGAGAAATTTCGCTTTTTATGGTAGAATGTAGCACGCAGGCACCAGAAAATTTTCGATTTGTAAGATTCAAGGTTATTATAATTTTAACCTGAGTTCTCTATAATTTCATCAGCACCGAAACGTAACCATTTTACACCGTAGAAAAGTAGAGACCTCACCTTCGCCGATAGAGAGGAAAGTCACACAACCGGCGCAGAAGGTAAGAATATTTGTAGGAGAAAAGTAATAGACACCTGCACTCATCTCGGTAAGTCATTTGGCGTCGGAAAATCGATTGTGACAAGTCTGCAATTTCCTCATTGCTCAGAGCCCCATAACGATGGCTTTGGGGTCGCCCGAGGAGTGCTGCATGGCAAGCTTCTTTCGTACATCCCGCTCAGGTCGTTGGGCAATCCCGGTAGGTAGAAACCAATGCCACGAGGCGTTTCATGAGCTTCACTATCTTGAAAGCGACCCATCAAAACCTGATCAAATACCATCAGCGAAGTCATGGTCGCTGTTGGTCACGCACGTCCTATGTGCACCAGATCCGCGGAGATGAAGGAGTGGCGTCAAATTGCTCAACCATGTTCCGCTCCCGTTGACTGAAAAGCAAAAGATGCAGTTGACTGCTCCTCTTTTGCGATATGTCTTCAATCCAGATCGGCAGATTAACCTCTCAATGGACTCCTCTAGCGTATCTATGATAATGCGCATACGCTCGAAGCTCTCGATAGTTTGCCAGAGGGTAAGCTGTGCTAGTATTAGCGATGGGTCTTCGCCGCCGCCGCCATACATCTTCAATCCCCATGATCACTGTGCGCTTCGGATTGCCCAGATACGTCCGAGTTCAAGACCTGGCAGATTATCAGCCCAAACAAATCATGAAGCAGATGAAGCAGCATCCGCACCGCGCTAGCAGGGAGTATCGAGTGTCGACGAAGAAGAATCCTTTATGATCAGAGCAAGGAGTAATACTGATCACCTCGATAAGTGGGTTCGGGGCTAGAGCATCTGACAGCTTGGCCTCATGTAAGCTGGTGCTCAAGCGTCAAGCACTCTATCTTGAGACAACATTTTGCTGACAGATAAGTGATGACCTGAGATTTGCGGGGTACTAACAGCACAAGGAAAGAGGGCGAATCATATTCGCATTGATATGGCATAGTCAAGCGCATACATAAACTTTTGAAAATGTTTCTTCGGAGGTATGGAGGATGAAGTGAGAGAAGAGGGATGCTCACGGAATCAGAGAGCTACGCTGTAAAAGTTGAAATCTATCAGAAAAAGATGCGAAAGAAAAGGGCAAGGAGAGTAGGCATACCAATGCAAAGAACGTTCCCATTCTTTCTCTCGGAAGTCGACCCCTTGGGCCCAGCCCTATCTGGCCTGCTTATTTCCATCACCACACACCACCGCAAAAGACACAGGAGACTGCAAGTTTCGATAAAAGCCGTTGCGTGCTATGCGTAAAGCGGGCTCGAGTGTACACTACTGCAGTCCGATGTCCAATATCTGGTGGTGCGCAAAAGTAGGCATGGCAGGCGGCGTCTAGTTCTTCAGTACGTGGTCGAAAGATGGGGCAATTATCGTCTGGTCTGATGACAGCGTTCGCCGAACCGCTTTGAACAACGCGACGTAGGCCGGGCCGTTAAATGTCTGATAGGCTCAGAGGGGCGGTGACGGAAAGGCGTTGAGCTGGGCGCGCGTCCGGTACTAGCTGTCGATGCCCACCAAGATCATGGGATCGGGTTGCCCATATGTATAATCCAGGAAGTGGTTTATCTTGTCGATGACGCCATCTGCAATTTGCATCAGCAAAGGTCGACTTGCCAGAAGCTGGACTTCCGCAAATGCTGACCAGGGTGTCCTACAGCGGACAGCAGGATTCGATGGATGAAGCTGAGAGTCGAGAAGAAATGCGCATACGATTTGAGCCCCCCAAGGAGGTATGAGGCACATTCACATGATTCAGACGTTTGCGACGTCCACCGTGAATGGAGCGGTTAAGCGGTGGGAGTGCGAGCCGGAGCGAGCGGAGTATTGGCAAAGGTCTATCAGTCACAAAGGCAGCGCCACAGTGTACCCTGTTCGGAAACGCCCGACCCGTTGCAACTTGGACTCAACGCCCATGACCACCTACAGGGACATCCTCGTGCATCCTCGAGGCTATATATTTGCTTTTCCGTCGTTCAATATTGCCATGCGGGTGACTTCTCTTTCGGTCTCTAGGAAAGCTACGACTTTAAGTTATCCATGCTGCGAAGAATCTTTTGCCCAGGTATGTCTCGTTGTTAACATCCTAAACTGTGAATCGAAGACAAAAGGATGTCCAGGGCGCATTCAATTGCTCATGCGGCCGACTGCTGGTGACGTTCCTCTCCGTTTAGGCACTTTGAAGGTTCTTCAATGATCGGATACCACCACCTCGCTGTCATTCATATCTCCCAGTCTTCCCCCTCAGTACCACACGGCTTGGGGAGCGTGTTTCCTAGCCTACGCATAGTCGATAATGGACGGTTTCATAGCCAATACGGGCCACGGCAATGTCGATAGTCCTCAATTGAGACACGACGTCTTCACTGTTCCAATATCGCACTGGCGAAGGAATGTACCTGTGGTGCAATAAGCGTTTAAGCAAGCTCTAAATCAAGTGTCATGAGCTACAAAGCCAACTGGAGTCGCTAATCTTCATCCATTCTGCCTTTAGATACCCTCCAAAAATCATCAGGCGTGTGAAACATGAACCAGGCTCTATCCTCATCTATTGCTACTTTCTTCATCGAGGTTCGCACGTATGAGCAAGCTATTGTCGTGTCCCCCAGGCCTTCCTGACTAACAGCCAGAGCGCCAGATGCGAGTCCGTTCAGCGAGACAAAACGTTTAGTATAGTATTTGCATGGCAGGACACAGACCTAAATCCGCTCCGGGTGCCACAAGCCGTGCTCCAATTCTTCCGTGGATCGGTAAGTCAATCTCGTAGGTGCAAATCCAGAACAGAATTGAATGCAGACTCTGTACAGTGGACCGGAACGATTTTCGACGAAACCACCGAATTCACCGGCACCAGCAGCGGCGACAACGCGTAGGGGTTTATAGCTATCAACGGCATCGGTAACGGTGGCCAAGTGAATCCCCGCGCAGGACCCTAAGACTGTCAATGTCGACGTCGCGCGGACAACGCGGGCATCGCCCATCGCCGCCTGATGAACAGTCGACCTAGGATTCGAAAGCCACAGAACTCCGTATTGGTAGAAGGGTAAACGGAGAGTTGGTGATACACTAAAATGCTCATGAATCACGGCTCTCGTTCACTCTTTGGGCTGGAGTCGACCGAACCAAGTATAAATTTCACACCAGACACAATGGCTCTAGAAGTCTGACATATCGTCTCGCAATCCAGCAGCTAGGGACTTTCAGGATGTCGAGCTGATAGCCGTTGCTGGCTCTCGAAGTCTCGCACGGGGGCCGGCAACTAGAGCAAGTGCGCCGGATCTCGCTCTCACTGAAAGTTTGGTTGGCTCCACAAGTAAACAGAAATTGTGTGTAGCGTTTTCCCTGAATATGTCTATTGATCTGAGTTCATGCAGTTGTACTGATGCGAACCCCATATGTATAGATTCGAGAGGATTCGAGTCGGGTCCGGGCCACACGCTGCTGATGAGTTTCTATTCATTTTCGGTCCCTGTGACGACTTTGATCTAATGTTAGATTCTGCAGAATTATGTAATTCGTTACCTGAGAGATTGAGACCTCCTAGGCTAACTCTGCAGGAATGTTTCTCCACGCCATCTAAACTCGTTGAGTAACTCAAGTTCGCAGCCTTTAAGTTCTTTCGACCTCGGAGAGCTATGATTCCAGCTGCAGGCTATCCTACTTGACGTTGCAGGTTTATTAGCATGCTACGCAAAGTGCCGATCTTTCAGCCATGCGTGACATCATGTGCCACTAAATCCCAAAGCGACAACACCAACAATGTACAGTGGGCGCATCTGATCATCTGCACAGCCTCCCGCTCGGCGGCGCCTCACTTCCCGTGTAGGCACATTCAAGGTTCTCTTTCACGATGCACTTTCTTGAACGGTCGGAGGCTAAGTCCTTTCATTATGCACCCTTATCGCGCCAGCCTTCACTGATCTCCGAGCCTTTCGTTGCACGACTTTTGGGAACGTGTTGTCTTAGCCATTCATACTCGCGCAAAATGGCTAGGGCGCCACGTAATCGCTAATGAATGAATAGGTGATTATACGGCATTGCCACTGCTTTCCCGATTCATCCACTCCTTTCTTTCGTGGACCCTATATAGTTCATCCAAGAGCCATGGCCAGAAACAAACCCAGTAACCGTTGTGCGACATAAATATCGCAGTGCCCACGATGGTTTGCCCCACAGTACCTTCTACCAGCAGTACAGTGCAGCACACTCCCATATACACTGACCCCTCTGCCAGTCCCAGGACGCCCAACCCGCACGCCCTTTCTCCACTCGTACCCACGCCAGCGGCTCGGAAGCGGCTCCAGGTGCGCCTCCTTCCCAACAACGCAATGACACCGACTTCCCGCACTCCTGCGCCAGTGTCGGTGAACAGTTTGCCGTTCCCGCGCAAATACCCGAGCTTGCCGAGCCTGCGTCCTCCCACCCCGCCCAAGAAAAGCTCGTCGTCTACGCGTTCCGTGTCCACCTCCTCTAACAGGTCACGTGGCTCGCTGTCCAATCTCGATATCTCGCTGCCCTCGCTGCGCCCGGGTCTCGATGATGCGATCTGTGGCCTTGAGACGCGGCGCAGTGCGCCTGCCCTGATAAGGAGCGATGACGTTGAATCAGACGACTCGGGATTTGGCGAATCTCCACTCTCTTCAGCTGAACACCGGACCCCAGAGGATGCCGAGGACAAAGACATACCAGATATCATCGACGTACGTGCACTCTGCTACTCGTTAACTTTCCGTGCTTGCCCTTCCTTCGCCTGCTTACCTTCTCTTTTCTGTCCTCAGTGCACGAAGGGAATGGTGGCAGATCACTCCCACCCATCCCAATCGAAGATCTCGACTCTGACGAAGAAGATCGCCTCGACGGAGATGAATACGCAGCAGCCGTGCACCCGGCCTTTGATCGTCATTTCCGTAAGCCTCTCTTCTTGCATATTGACACATCAAGCTGATCTCTCGATCTGCAGACAACAGTTACGCCCTCTAACCCACCTGCTTCCTTCCCGTCCTACGTCTCCGGCCCCACCCCCCCACCGCCAGCCACCTCAAGCCCGCCGACCTGCCCTTCTTGTACAACACACTCCACTCCTTCTCCCCACCACCCCGCGCCGCCGACGTCTTTCCCGGGAGGATGCGCATCCGGCGGCCGTCCAGCGCCATACTTCGTGATGCACCCAGATCGCTTAACTGCGATGGCTGCGAAGCCTGCTCCGAAGCAGACGACGGGCGGGGACGCGCAGCAGGTATGGATCCCAAACCACCCGTACGCGTCTGCGTCGGTGCCGTCGCTCGTGCCGAGCTTCTATGGCGCGCCAAGGATTACGATTCCGTCCCCACCGTCAAACAAGGTGCTGCCGCGCTTGCCGAGCCCCACGCCCCCATCTCCCCGTGCGTGGTCGAGCATGGAAGTGGATGGGCCGCGCAGCCCGGTGCCGCTCTCCCCCATCATGGGTGGATCTGAGGGACCGAAGGGGGTGCAGCGCATGGTGAAGGGCGAGAAGCGGCTGGGCCCGCTGCAACAGAGCAACGTGGAGCAGGTGCAGGCCCGCAGCCCCGTGAACGCGAAGGAGAAAGGACGGTTGGCAAAGATCTGGTCACGCCTTACCTCCTCCCCTTCGCCTGAGAGTAGGGCTCACACGACGTCGTTGCCCACTCCGCCCCCTGCCTCTCACCGCGCGACGACGAAGGCCAAGACTCCCAAGCACTCCGAGAACGATGAGCTTCCGCGCACGTCCTTCATGGACTTCTCTCCCGCGCCCTCCCCGCTCGCGCAAGCCCTTTCGCTCTCGATCGCGCTCGACCACCGCTCCGTGCGCAAGACGCGCTCGAGCGCGCGCCTAGGGGTGCCAACCCCCCGCGCGCCATGCTCGCCCCGGGGCTCAGGCCCGCTCCCGCCCTCGCCTGCGACGCCCACGAGCCCGATGAGCCCCGTGTCGCAGACGAGCTGCGTGAGCCTCGTCTTCTCCGAGCGCAGCCACAAGGTCGGAACGCCGCTCACGCCGGTGAGCTTCGACTTCCCCATTCCACCTGCCTCGCGATGCGCCAGCCCGAACCCCTCACCGCCCGTCATGCCTGGGGTTACGCAGGTCGAAAACGACCCGGGGCGAGTGCGGCGCGGGGAGGGGAAAGATGCACATTCCGCTATCAATGAGCCGGGTTGCGCTGGGGGGGACGATGGAGCTGTGGTTGCGTTGGGCCTTCCTCCCGATCTGAATCCTGTTCGTGTTTGATCTGCTGCCATCAATTATGACTTGTGCCATTGGTGATCTACCCTCTTCTCCATTCTCACTTGTTTTGTCTATATGGTCTTCAACGATCTCCAGATCCTTCTCTCCCTTTCCTTTTCCCTTTTCGCGCATATTTTCCCTCCTATCTAATTCCTAATTGTTTATTCATATCACCATCCTCACCTCTAGGATGTAATTACCCGGGTCAAAGACATCTACCGCGTAGGGCTAGCTGTACCATACTATATCATGCGTCGTTTTAGTAACTAGTATATGGTGCGTAGTACCATATCTTCTGTACATGTACATCACTGGCGCTGCGCCGCCATTTAAATTTATATAAGTAAACTGTACCACCATAATATATTTGGTGTTTAATCTATTTCTGTTCAAGGAATATAGAGTAGTTTAGACATGGAGCTTGAAGTGTTGGCCAAGCGTTTGACTCGGACAAGGCATGGAGCGGCGCGTCGAGACTTGATACTTATGTAGATTGGGAGTTTGGGACGCATCACGCGTATGAGTCACGGGATAATGACAGGTTGTCAATTTCGCCTGCCTTTGAGGCTTCCCTTTGCCCTTGACCACATGAAAATTTCAAAACAGTTAACATACCTTCTGCTTTCCCCTTCTGATCACGAAAACCACACTTTCCATACTATGGAAATGCTGCAGTTATACAGTTTGTCGGTATTAAGAATGGAGAACCGAAGATGGGGCGACGAGTCTGCCGAATGTTGGACGGCAACCATCAAGACTGGAGGGACACGCCAGATCTGATATTTGTCATGCGACTCCTGACAAAGAGGCTTGGTGCCCGCTCAAGCTCCCCTACCATTGACACCATTGCACGACAAATTCTGGGTTGTCCTTCTGACTCTGCTTTCGACCAAGAATGCTAGTCGCTGCTTGATCCTTGTCCGCGATTGCTTTGAGATTGACCATGCAGGAAGTTTGTAGGCTTGTCAATGTCGTCAATCATCAGTTTCTTCTAGTTCCTACAACGAGACATGCCATCGAACAGGATCCTCCCCGACTCGGCTGAGCGGGCTTGTATAAAAAGACCCCAGATTCGAGCTGTTGAGCCGCATCATCTTCTCCAACCTTCCCGCATACACCCCAATTTCTGATCCTCACGACCATGGGCAACGCAGTCAGCGAAATCGTCAAGCAAATCGACAGGGCGGACGAAAAGGAGGCGAAAGCCAAAGAGCAGCTCGAGTTGATGATGAAGCTCTCTGACGCCCGCCTCGACACGTTCGAGGCGAAGCTGAAGAACATGTTCCTCGACAACGAGTCCGCTAGCAAAACCAGCGTGCCTGGCAAGCGTGCCCTGCGCTTCGAAAGGTCCGTCCGTGTGGACACTGGAGCAGAGGTATGCACACCGTTTGAATCACATTGAGCATATTCTAACTTTCCTCTTCAGGGGGTATGTATATTCTCGACTCTATATGCTGATAAGGAGTTAACCTCCATATGAAGGCTCCCGGTGTCGACGAGGCTGTTGATGCCTTCTTCGGAGCTGCGCAGACGGGTGCACAAGGCGTGCTTGATGGCTTCAAGGCCGTTGTCAAGACTGGCCTGAAGGTTATTCTCGGGGACACTTCAGCGGGTGAAAGCTACGACGAGAAGTTCTTCGTTTGCATCAAGCAGTCGGTATATCTTCGTCGATCCTTGTACCTCGTGCTGACACCCTCGCAGCAATGCCATCATTCGCGTTGACATGTACACCTACCGGTATAACTTTGCTAACGAGGGTGCGTGCAGATGTTCGAGTCCCGTCATAAGCACGAACTGACATCCGTGCAGGAGTCATCTCGACCCACAAGAATGTCCTCGCTTACATCCTTTGCATCTCCGTCGTTGACCACACCGATGTGACCGTTGATGAAATCATCTACCTGGCTTCCGAGTTTGCTGGCGACGCACCGGACCAGTACGAGGCATATCTTATGGGCCTGATCAATATCTGGAAGACGCTTAAAGCAAACGATATCGAGCCGGCCAAGCGCTCAGTCCCTGCTATCACTGGGGGATTCAGAGAGTTGACCGTGTCTTGAATTCCTCCGTTTCGTCTTATTAATACGTGTCCGATAGCATGTTACTATTGATCTTTCGAATGTTTTTATAGCTCTCACTTTGTACCCTCCAAACCTCGCGACTCTCTTGCCTCAATATTCCAGATTTGTGCTGCGATGCTTCAGCTACTCATGTTCAATCTCATCTGTCTTCGTCTGAACCGCGGTGCATCTTTACATCTTTCGTCCTTGACTATGTGCCAAAGACACCTGATTTTGGAACAGTATTTCGCTTCCGCATCCAGTGGTCCGCAGCCGTTCGAGTTGTCATCCCACTGATATGCATGATTCTCGACAGCCCCAACCACCTCACATTTCGTTTGTTTTGAGAAAGCAAACTCCAACCTATTCGCACACGTGGAGAATGCTTAGAGTACTATCTGATGCCTCTCATCAGGATTGATCTTTATTATCTTCAAGTGAATTCATGGGATCACATGGCAACTCCCAGTGGCCTATCGGAAGGCAAGGAGAACAATTCCGATTCTCAACCCGTGCCAACTCTGTGCGACATGGCTGTCGGCGGAGCAATATAGGCGAAGGATCGTTCTTATTCGACCTCTCGCAACGTACCTATACCAGGCACGATTGGCAATAGCACCAGACGGCATTGTACCTCATATGGGAGTTACGGGAGATTGGATGAGGCTGATCAGGGCTGATCGAATCGCATACCTCCATGTGTGACATCATGTGCATCTCTTTGCACGCCAAATTCACAGCAATCAGCAACCGCAATATTAATGTGCACAGGGCGTCCGATCATCTGCACAGCCTCCCGCTCAAAGGCGCCTCCCATCATCCACATTCAAGGTTGTCATTCTTGCTCGATCCACTCCCTTAATTCATAGGATAGTACGTACCTTGATCATGTATTCTTATCGCCTGGACAGCAGTCACATTTAGACCGCTACTCTGAAATTTTTGCTGCACGACATTTGCGGCGTGTTCTCTATTCATACTCGCAATATGGCTAGATTGGCACGTTCTAATGAATGGGTGAATATACATACGGAAGCAATTCCAAGACGTTCGATTGAAAACCTTCGATACAGTTCCTGACGAGCGATAATATATATTCTCCACAGCTCACAGCCATCGTACGCTTGCAGATAACAATATATCGATGTACTTTCTGTTTGTTAAAAGTATTCAGGACTGCTGGAAAGCAGCATGAATGCAGCAATACAGCACTTCAACCTGTGGCGGTTACCAAATATAGATGAGGCTGATTACGTATGATCACCTGTTTTGGCCATCTCAGGTCTGGAACCATTCCAACCTAACGAAAACGCTGATCTTCACTTGAGCTCATCGGATTGCGCTTCGTACCCTTTCAAACGCTGGCCGCCCACCATTGCATCAGTATGAATTAGCTTATTCGGTGCTTGTGATCAACGGGGGCTTCTGTAAAGTCGTACCCAAGCCGACTCCCAAGCTATGTATTGGCCGATTTGTCGGCTTTAAGCCACCCAGACCCTCTTTAAGGGTTTCCTATATTGCTAATGTTGTGCATTTCTTTGAATCCACCTCCACTTCGACTTTGCAACCTCAGAATTCCGCCCACATACATCTGCGGCCATGGAACCAGAGCTTAAGAACGTGGAGTCGACTGGCGAATCCTCTGCGCCTTACGATGCAGCAGCAGAAAGACGAGCTGTTTGGAAGCTAGACCTAGCTCTCATCCCAATGGTTACCATGTTTTACTTCCTCTCGTTCCTGGTGGGTTTCTTCCTCGCCTTTGCCGAGATGTATTTTGATTATTCAAACAGGATCGCGCCAATATCGGTACATGATTTTTGTCTTCCATGATTCTCAGCTTGTTGACTCTTGTGGGTTGCGGTCAGGCAATGCCAAGGTTGCAGGACTGGAAAAGAGCCTCAAATTGACAAATTATCAATATGAGATCGCTGTGACTGCCCTATACGTGTAATATTCCTATATCTCGAAGCGTTGCATTGCAGCTGACCGATACCTTCAGACCGTACATCGCTTCAGAGCTCCCCGCAAATCTCATTCTACGATGGGTGGGACCCAGAACCCTGCTGCCAACCCTCCTTACTATTTGGGGCGTCATAACCACTTTACAAGGTTCGTGAATCTCTCCCGTTTCGTGTTACAAGAACCTTGCTTATAAACAATGAAAAGGTCTGGTCACTTCGTTCGCTGGATTGGTTACCGTCCGATTTCTCCTAGGCTTGATGGAAGGTCCCATGTTCCCTGGCATTGTCCTGTATCTCTCCGGTTTCTACACGCGAGAGGATCTCTCTCTCCGGTAAGATTATTACTTGTCTGATACGCTGTTTACTGACATCTCTTTATAGTGTGGCTCTATTCTTTTCTTCTGCTTCCGTATGTTCGGTATCTTGATTGCATTTAGAACGGTGCTGACCGCTTTGACTTAGCTGTCCGGAGCGTTTTCTGGCTTGCTTGCTGCAGCCATAGAAAACATGAACGGTGTTGGAGGCAAACCAGGATGGGCATGGATATTCATCCTCGTGAGGGCTTATCTCAACAACCGACTGACAATATCACTGATCACTCGCATAGGAAGGAATATTTAGCGTACTGATTGGAATACTTGGTTTCTTCGTCATTCCATCATCGCTGCAAGACTCGAATCTCCTTAGTCCAAAACACAAAGAGTAAGCTTGTCCCCCTTTATCACTCAACCACTCGCTGACGCCGTGCTATAGTATTCTCGAGCAGCGACGAAAGAGAGACCGACCGTCCCTCTCCGTCGACGATAGGTTCAGCTTTAAAGAAGTTTTGCGCTCTGCGAAATCGCTTCACGTCGCAATCATCTTCATTTCTTTCTTCTTTCTTGGCACCACTCTATTTGGCCTTGCGTTGTTCTTGCCAACAATCGTCGGGGAACTCGGCTTTAGTCCCAACAGGACTCATCTGCTTAGTGTTGGGCCATTTGCAACCGCCTTCGCAGGTGAGCACTGATTCCGTCTTCTTTGTCTCGTATGATAAACGCTGAACAATCGTCAGTGACTCTCATCACCGCCTACCTCTCCGATCGGTACAAAGCTCGCGGGATACCTATCGTTTTTATTTCCCTTTTGGCTGTTATAGGCTATGCTATATACCTCAGTAAGTGTCATATCATGCCATTTTCTCTTTACCTGAAGATGGCATCCAGCTTCGACCGATAAGCATGTAACATACGGGGCGCTTTATCTGATAGTACCAGGAGTATATGCCGTGGCTCCTATATTGGCTGCGTGGATGGCAAACAATTCTGAGCCGCACTATCGTCGTGCATCTAGCGTCGCGTTCGGTTTCATGGCAGCAAATTGTGTGAGTGGAGCGCGATTCTATTTAGTCTAACTATAGCTAATTCTGCAGCTTTAGGGTGGTATACTGAGCACCTGGAGTTTCCCCTCGAATGAAGCACCCCGTTACACGAAGACGACAATTATGAACTTGACCTTGTAAGCCCAGAAGCATCTGATCGATCTCAAAGTCTCACGCCCTTTTCCTTAGCTCCGCAATCATTGTCGTTGCGTCAATGGCTAACGTTCTGATACTAGACCTTAAAAACAAGCGGAAGGTACAGAAGAGAGCTGATATCTTGGCGCCTTATGGTGATGACGCCCAATCCAACGAGACAGCATGGAAGGAGCTTGGAGATCGGCACCCCGATTTCTGCTACACATTGTAGACATCTAGATCTGAGTGGGTTGTTTCCTTTGTGAATCTGTATGGGCGACCTATGTAGGATTGATATTTGATGCATAGATATATTCTTCCACTGCTCTCTCCCTTCCTCGTGGAGGTAGAATTTGATCTCAAGTCTCCCGGGTGATGCACAGTCGTTGTAGCTTGTTTCCCTGCTTGCGACGTGCCACAGTGCATGGTTTCTTCCTCTTCGGCTGCTGATACATTTACCCATTCGGATACGTGGTCTCAAAGCTTTTGAAGCTATAGGTACTCGAGAACAATCTGAGGGATATAGAGACTCGTGTTGGGAGAGTCTTACGGAAGGGATGCGAGAGGGAATTTGAGG